>PVKB01002042.1:90654-327132 GCA_004027205.1 Ctenodactylus gundi
GGGGGGGGGGGGGGAGTAGAAATACCACTCAAGAACAATGACTTAGAACACTTGTGATGCAGAAATTCTCCAAACAAGTAAGTCTGGTCAGGGCCAAATCACTGAATATTCTAGGAGAGAGAAAATAATTTAGGAGCAATGACGTGGAAGTGAAAATTCTGTTTTTCATGGAGAAGAATGAGTCACTACACATTTTGACCATAAAGCAAAACTCAAAACTATTTCTTTCTTTGAAATTTTTTGAAAGAAATGTTTGGAATTTGCTGAAAAATTATTACTTATAACAAGTTTTTTTAAACATCCAAGAAATAATTTTTGCTAAAAAATCTCAATTCAAGCACCCAACAATGCCTGCAAAATCCAATTGTCTTGTCCATTTTAAATTAGAAAGTCAATTTTTACTATAACACAACAACTCATTATTTAGGCACGCTACAGTTTACAGAACTCTTCAACTCACATCAATTTCTTTGAGGCCAGCAGGGCTTTATATGAGGTAGAATAAATGATCAGAAGAGTAAGTGACTCACCCAGCTCCTAGAAGCTGGAGGCAGCCCCATTTTCCAAACCTGATTCTGATTCCAGTACTCTTCCCGCTAAAGCAAATAGCTGCTTTAGTTACAAATTTTTAAATAATAATGATAATGATTCCTTGTAACAGAGGAGAAATTTACTGTTTTCCACCTATTTTCGCATGCATCTTTCATTCTTTCACTGAATCCATAATTCCCACAGGCCTGTTAGGAGAGGGACGGTCTTAGGGCAGGGGTTTCAGATCCACAAACAACTGCGCCAGATGCCCGCAAACACATCAGCTAAGTGGGCCTGCAATATTCACACGGCTACCTGGAGGGTGTCGGAACGAAGATCCCCAAACACATGGCCGGCAGGTGACAGTGCTCAGGGTTCTCCACCCATCCCATCTCAGCAGGGCCAACTGTGGGATGCTGTGGTTAGTCATGAGAGATCTTCGTCTCCCTTTTGACTGACACATGGGCCAGGCACTCGGAAGGCAGCACTGACATTCCCGAAACCCCAACTCACAACTGTGTCTAGTGAGGATTCAGACTTAATAACCCTCCTTTCATCTCAGCAAAACAGCCGTGCAGCCCTTTGGCTTACAGACAAAAGACACACGGCAGCCACCAACACAGAGTGTCCTTTGGTACAGACAGGGCTGGTTTGGGAGGCAAGAGGTGCGGGAGCTTGTCATTGGCTCCGACACTACATGGCTGGTATGACCTTGGCCAACTCATTTAGCCTTTCTAGGCTTGCTTATTCCATCTATGTCATAGGGAAAGATGTTTGCTCTGCTTGACGAATAGGGCTTTTACGAAGGCAGAAATACAGAATGATAACCAAAAAAAAAAAAAAATTAGCTTTGCAAAGCATAAAATAAAGAGCATGGGTTGAGAATTTAAATTCTCATAATTTTAAGAAATCACACACACACACACACACACACACACACACACACACACACACACACACACACATATATATATATATAAACATTGTAACACACCACCCAATGTCTAGGACCTCCCAACCAGGCTCCAGTGGAAAAAGACAATAGCTGTGCTTAGGGTCGATTTAACTTGGCCTCCCATGCCACTGAGCTGGGCCTCTCTAGCCTCTCTGCAGCCTTGAGCTCTAGACAACCCAGACTTCTGGCAGACCGCCCACCTTCCGAGGGGACAAGGATTCCTGCCTCCCTCAGGGACTCGCTTGCCTTGCCACCCACCCTCTGCAAACCATAGCCACCACACACCACACACTCTCTACAATCTGTCACCTTGTGAGTGCCCATCAAATTCTTCAGGGATCAAAAAATAAAAAAATCTGTGGATCGAACAGCCCCAATTCAGAAATTCCCAGTCACACTCTTTTAGGTCTGAACTTGTTTCTTAAAAGGCAGTTCTAATTAGAGTGACATTTTGTCCACTGTGGTTCTTAGTTATGAAAATAATGAGCTATGAAATTCCAATTTATTGTTGACAACTTAAACGGCTAGGCACCAGAGCGGCGCACAACTTCCGAGTGCCACTCTACCTAGTGACAAATCTATTCTGGGCCACGGGAGGCTGCTGGCTGGGTTTGGAAGAGTCCCTGTCCCCCTAAGCCTCCATCTGCGATTTGAAGGGCTCTAGGGCACCCGAACACAAAGAGACTTGGCATTTGGATGTCCTCTCTGAGAAAGGCTCGGTATCTCAAAGATTTCAAACAGTGAGCAAAATGTCGGCTCAGCAAAGATGTCTCAGCAAAAACAAAGGTAGGGTCTTTTTTTTTCTCTCTCCCTCGGTACAAAGCTCTACAAGAAGATATCTGAGACCGAATCAGCTCTAGAAGTCTGATGCTGAGATAGTCCAAAATGGCTCTCTTCTCTGTTTTTCCTTCTATTACTTTGTCTTCATTTCTCTACCTCTATTTCTATTTAAAAATTATTCTTTTCTCTTTGTGTTCTCTTCTTCTCTATCTCCCTGTCTACTAATTTCTTCTATGACCCTTGCTCTCCTTCCTAAAACCGCCATCTGACAAGAACAGAAAGATGCCCTGTGATCCTCTCTCAACTCTGGCTGAGATTTTTTTGCTTGCTGAGTGCCAAACAGGAGTGGAGCTTCAGCCTCCTCCATCGCTGAGGTGACGTGCACAGAGCAGGAAGAGTAAGAAACACATAGATCAAGGGAGCTAAAGGAGCTGCCAGACTCCTGTCCCTGAAACTTCTCCCCTTGACCTCAAGTAAGAAGACTCTGCAAGGTTATCCAATCCTGCTGCTCCCTCCATCTAGGAGATCACTTGTATTCCAGTAGAAGGAAGGAAAAAGCAAGCAGAAAGTCAAAATGACATTGACATACTACAAAACATTTATTTTCTATTTAGGCATATGTTCTTAAACCATTCTGCAGCTTCTGGACAAAAGTAATCTTGTGACCTGAGGAGACAGCGAGAAAGCACTCAATGGCTAAACCCAAGGATACCCCTGACTGCTGCCAGGACAGACACAGGATAACCAGGTTCTCAGAAACAAACCCATGGCTGCGTTCTGGGAATATGGGGAGTCACGGATGGTCCCTGAGTTCTGTGGGCCTAATCCCAACCCAATTGGCCAGAGTGATAAACCTGGGTCAGTCACTTCGCCTCACTAGGTTTGTTTCCTCATCTTAAAACGTGCTTCACTGGATTGTGCTGAGGCTACTGAGAAAATACACCAAAGCACTAAAAGGCTATCCAGTCCTCTGGGAGAATCGTCATTGTTAGTATTTTGCTTGCAGCAAATCACTGGGTCAAGTAGCAACTTTCAAATGTCAGATTTGAGAGTTAGTGTTTGCTGGGTTTTCTTCTTCTTTTTTCTAATTTAAAAATACTTAGGATGCTGTCACTACAAAAAAAAAAAACCACACAGACAGAAAATACTGCTGCTCAACTTAGTAAGTTTGATGATAACACAAAACTGAAAATTATGGCTGACTTTAAAAATGGTGTGTTTTAAAAAAAAACATTAAAAATGAAATATTGAGAGCTGTGGATGTAGCTCAGTGATAGAGCACATGCTTAGCATGTGTAAGGCTCTGGGTTCAATCCCCACACCAACAAAAAGGGGAGGGAGGGAGGAAGAAAGAAAGAAAGAAGAGAGAATAAAGAAAAGAAGGAAGGAAGGAAGGGAGATTGATCAAATTCTAGTTATATGACACTATAATTCACAAATTCCCAACCCAGTTTTGCACAGCTCACCTAAGATGGATAAGGGGTATTCCCAAGTGTCTCTTACACTATGTTCTCTAGAGTAATTCACTGAGCTTTCAGGAAACATGTTTTCTCTCCTAAGTCACCTTAATCCAGTATCATTTATGTCCAGAGTTACCCAGGGATATCTTGAAGTGAATGGCCTCAAAATTACCTTCTAAACTCTAGAGTGATGTGCATGTGGAGAGAAATTCCACCATGTTCCTATAACAGGGGTACACTGGACAGCTTATGGGTCATCTCTTAGGTCTTTGTTTGAAAGATCAAGGGAAGCCTGGAGCTCCTGCCTTTACCTGCCAAGAATTTTGCTGACACAACCATGGCTGACCCGAAGCTGCCTGGAGATGTCGCAGGGCCTGACACCTTGATGAGCAAGTTCCACTATCCTTTGGCGGACTACATCCGGGAGTGGCCGTCCGTTCACAAAAACCCCCCCAAGCTGATTCACTCCTCCATGTCCTGAAACAGATCAGAAAAAAAAAAAAAAGTCAAGGGGAAGGGTAGTTAGAACTGATCATATTGTAGAAGCACCATTGCGAGCACCCAAAGATCTTCTGTCCACAAATGGCCAGCAGGCTGGGTGCCTTGTGCCTGAAGTCCAGTCACGCAGCCTACGCAAGGACGTTAGACTGATTTCTAAAATTAATCTTAGTCTTTGCCCATCTGCAGCTGGTCACTTGAACCATTGATAGCGAGGATCACCACACTAACATTTTCCTTATGTTTTTTTTTAATCAATAGAACATGGGAAGATCCTATCTATGTTAACTATCAATTACATAGAGGTACAATCCACTATATGATGCTGAAGACTAAGGAAACCCATGGGAAAAAATTATATTTTAAAATACATCAGATTCAAGGAGAAATAAAATCCAATGAAATTCTTTTCCTTTTAAAGAATATCTTTAAAAGTGAAAAGGACTACTCAAATAAGCCTACATCTCAGGAAAAAAAAAAATGTTTTTAAGTCAGCAATCTCATTTAAAGGCCAAAGACTTAAAAAAGAATTAATGGTATCTGCAGAGTATCTACTGAGACAAAACCCAATCATTATCTTAATTAAAAGATATATATATATTCTTCTTTTAAGAAGGTAAGGCTGATGGGCAGCCTTGACCACTGTACCCTCTCAAGTGCACATAAAAGAAATGAATCATAGAATCTTTTACCCACAGCACATTCCATTTCACTGCATTGAGATTTGTTATAAAGGCATTTCCCTGGAATTTTTGGAGTGCCTTACATTTGACAAGCAGCTTTAAAGTTGTTGACAGAAATGAAGTCAAAGAAAGCTTCTGAGTTTCAGATTTTACAAGGATTCTGGGGTGTATTTGAAGTAAAAGGAATCAGGGAAGTGCTTCCTCCATCCATAGCACCCTTTTCTTACACCAGGGTCCCTCTGGAGCAAAACAGGGACCTAAGTAAACTGAAGAGCCAAATCAGTAAACAGAGTGATCCCATGTAGCAACATCATTGACCTTGTAACTGTTAATCAGCAACTAGCTGACATTGCTGGGGACTAGTGCCAGAAGCCAAGTCCAAGCGTGCAGTGATCCTGCTGGCAGCTTGGAGGCCAAGGAGGGAGACTGACTGGGCTGGGACAGGACTACAAAAGAGAAGCCACAGCACACACACACACATACAGTCTCAAACTCTAAGATATAAAACAGCCACTTCTCCCCGGCCATTCCCCCTTGGTACTCATCTATTACCCAGATTCATAAACGGTATCTGAAATAAAGGGGGCAAAAACCCATAACATACCCTCCATCCTTAAAACTGTCCAAGTAGTCCACTGAAATTTCCATGAATATTTTCCAAAATTCCCAAGATCAAGGTTATTTCAAAGAAAAGCATAATTTCGTAGGTAACTGCAATGCTTAGTTCTAGTTCTTTGCCAGATTTTTCTCTAATTTTCAAATTGAAGTTTAATTGGTTTTTTATTGCTTTGAGACATGTCAGACATTGGGGGGGGGGGGGAGAAGGAGAAGGAAAAGAAAAGAAAAACTATCCCAAACAGAATTTTGCAGTTTGGAACACAATTGGATGGTTTACCTAAATCAGAGAGACTGCAGCCATCCTGGACAAGAGCCTTAGGAAGGCTTTGTTCTGGGGCTGGGAGCATCTAATAAAAAAGAATTGTAAAGATCTTTCCAGAGTAGGCTGGTTTGAAGTAAAAGAAAGTAAATTCAAAATTGGTATGAGCTCATCTGGGAGGACAAAGGGCAGGAAAAGGAAACTAGAGAAGCCCAGTACATTTTTCAGATGCCCTGGGAACCCAGGATTCACGGCCTATCTGTAGTAGCCCTTTGCTATACTACTGACAATTGAGAATTTACACCCGAAATAGTGGCAACTTTCAGAGGACTTTAGTGACAAGAACAGTCCCGTGGGACATTTGTGAGTTTGAGGAGCCACTTTGTACCACTGGGGGAGAAAACACCAAATGTCTCTTAGGATCTGCTATCTCTAATTCACAGAAGGTCCCCAAACCATCTCCCTCTGCCTTGGTCACAAAGGCTGAGCTATTCATGTTTTTGCAGAGTCTGATGCAAATATCCACACTTAACACTGAACCCAGGATGATGCAGGAGACTCTGACCTTTACTGAATTTCTGGAAAGACCCTTAGACCTTCTTGGCCCTCTGGCTTTAGTCACAGTCCTTCCCAACAAAGCTCTTCAAAAATGGGAGTGAGAAAATTTACAACTATGGTCTGAGGAAAGTCACTGATCCTGGGATTGGAAAGAAAGTCTGGGAGAGAGGAGGTGAGATGAAGTGTGTGGGAAAGGTGCAAAGAGAGAACCAAATGAGACAGACTCAGAGAAAAATCTTCCAAAGAACATAGATTAGGCAGGCAGAGAAGAAAAAAGGTATAAAAAAGCCAGAACAGGCTAAGAAAAGAAGAAGCGAAAACCAAGAAAGCCTAGGAAGGCAGCATTTATAAGGAAGGAAATTTTGTTTTCTTTATGAAGGGGAACCTCTGTTTCTGGAGACCCAACTCCAGCCTGTTATCTCCCTGGAGAACCCAAGTCCCAGCCTCTACTTCCTGTGGACTCCAAGGCTCACTCCCTGAAAAGGTGAAGAAAGTAGAATCTGGAGTGTGGTGATCCAGAGATAAATGAAAATGAATCAGGTGAAAACCAGGAAAAAGATATCTAGATACAAGGGAAACACAAACCAGCCTGCACAGGGTAGACACAGCAGGCCTTAAAAGAAGGATGAAGGAAGATGTGTTGAATTGAAGATGCCCTTAGGGACCTTGTGGCTCTGATCTGGAAGGGGTGGAACGGACTGGCCTCCAAAGATAAACACTCAGGTCTTACAAGGACATGCTGCACATCCAGGGTTCTGTCCATATTCCAAAGACCAAAGCTAGCCATGGGGTCATAGAGGGAGGCTCTGCTGACTAAGCTGCGGCTTGAACTAAAAGACAGACCCACAGGGTAACTGAAATTCCCCCTAGATGTACCAGACAGAATGAAGTATACACAGATATAAACCAGAATCACAGAGAAAGAGCAGGGTTGCAATTGTCCAGATGGACTTTCCAAAGGCGAGACAGGTACCACACATGAACAGTCAGGTCATGTACACAGATACAGGTGGACTACACTGGACTACACCAAGTAAGAACCTTGCACAATTGTACTCACCCTCATAGTCCACTGCCCCCTTGGAGTTTAAATCCCCCCTTCTCCACTTTCACAAATCCTCCAGAGCCCAGTGTTTATGCCAGGGAGCTCCAAGAACCAACTCTGGCTTTGCCATGTGAACTTCTGTCAATCTTTGTGTCTCTCTGATCTCAGTACCATAGTCTACAAAATGGGTGTAACCGAAGGTTTGGGTGACACTCAAGAAGGACAAAGAAGTGCTTTAAAACTGGTAAAGATCTTGGGAGAAGAAAACATGTTGGGTGGGGAGGCTGCTATGCTGGTGTGAATGATGAAGGTGTTATGGGGTGAGGCACCTCTACACTCAGAAGCTCACTTCCTGGAAGTGTCTGCTCCTCCCCTCAGAAGTGAGCCTGCTCAGAAGAGATAATGGAAGAGGTAGGAGAGAGAGAGAGATGACAGGGAAAACCTGGCCAGGGGCAGGAAGATGAGAAGATAGGACTTTGAGCCCCTACTTACCCCACCCATAACCAGGACCTATTTTTGTCCACCCCATCCCCATCTCCATCCAGTTAGGCCTCAGGGCAGCCCTGTATCACACAAGCAAACGCCTCTGGATGGCAGAATCAAAGGTTCTTCTTTTAAAAAAATAAAATAATAAAATAAAAAGGTCCAGAGTTTGCACCAGTTCTGGAAGCTAAACTGGCTGGGACCCACCCCACCGCTGCTGCCTGAGAAAATGAAAATGGGAAGCCAGGACAGACTGACAACCAGGGCAAAGAGGCACAGACATCAGTAGTCAGGTAACTGGCAACTGGAAGAAGCTGCTGGCTCCATGCCGCTGTACAGTGAGGAGACTACTGAGTCTTATGCTGTCTCCCCATGGGCTGGGACAGCACCTCTGAGCAGCGGAGCTCTGGGCAGAGGGAGGCAGTGAGGGACTGTGGTTCGCTACCAGCAAGGAGAAGCATGGGAGCCAGAACTCCCCAGCTTGTCCCCTAGTCACTTCTTGACGGAGCAAAGGGCTTGCCCACCTCAGAGAATATTGCCCCCGTCTCATTTGTTTTCAGACTCATACTGTAAAATCAGAGCTTCTCCAGAGCCAAGCTCAAGTCTGCACGGAAACGATTCAGGAAAGCGCCGGGGTCACAGAGGACTGGAAACCACTGGAGGATTGGCCCTACACAGGCAGGAACCGTTTGTGCTGGCATCGGGGTAAACGGTTCCCTGTGCAAACCTCCCCAGTGCTTTAGAGGATTACCTCTGGCTCCGGATATTGACACAAAGAGAAACCGACCCGCCCGCGGCCAGCCCCACTGCCTAGACAAACCTCCCTCCGCTTGCCAGGCCACTGGGCCCTCCAAGACAGACTTGGGCATTCTTGTCCCGGAATCTTGCGTTCTCTCCAGGCGGGTCTCTGCTCTCTTTGTTAAACAGGGGACCCACCTGGGGATAGGGAAGCCTGACCCGGGTGTCCGAGCTCCGGGAGAGCTCTTAGCCACAGAGCAACTTCCTGACCTGCAGCCCGCAGCGACCCGCGCCAGCCACTGACTGAGGGCTGCCAAAACCTGACGCTTTCCCCTGGCTGGCTCTTCAACAAGCAGAAGGGAAACGCGAGTCGTTCCACTTGGAATTTCCTTGAAATCTCCGAATCTAATCCGGCATTAACTCACGGTGATAGCAGCGTTCATCTCAAGGGAGGCTGTGCTAATGGGTGAACGGGGAGGATCCCGCGGGTCAGGCAGCCAGGAGGGCCTTGCCCAGGCTGGAAGGACCCTTCCCGTCTCCCACACACGCTGCGGCTTTCAGAAGGCTGAGCGCCTGTGTGATGACTAACTGGCTTTTCTTTTTCTTTCTTTCTTTCTTCCTTCTTTCCTTCCTTCCTTCCTTCCATTCTTTCTTTCTTCCTTCCTTCCTTCCTTCCTTCCTTCCTTCCTTCCTTCCTTCCTTCTTTCTAGGGGAGAAGCCACCAAGAGGCAGGCGTCCTGCACAGAAGGACCCAATAAGGTCTTTAAGGATCTCTGTATGAACTGGCTGTCTCTTAAGCGGAAGCTTAGCTCAGAGACCGCCACTTCGCTGATTTCTCAAACCGGTCTCCTCAACTCCACGATGCCTTCCAACCCCTAGACCTGGTGTCCTCTCTTAGCTTTCAGCATCCTCCTTCACGCATACAGGAACCTATTTGGGGGTTCACTTTCCCTCCAAGTGCCAGTCTTGATCAACCCCATGGTTGGAAAAGGCGCCATGGGGATTGGGGTGTAGGGCGCTGAGAGTCAGATTGACCTCTTCTTACAACTTCTTGCCCTCCAACTGGCCCAGCCCGAAGCCCTCTACAGCCAAGGATTTCTGAGCGCTCTGAGAAGCGCTACTGTAGCCCCTGCAAGGCTGCGGCCGGCTGCCTGCACCACGCATTGCTGGAGGCGGGTTTCCCGGACCAGGTGCTGCAGGCCCGGGTGGCCAAGCGCCTTTCTGCACGTCCCCTGCTTACGAGCCCTTGCACTTTGCAAAGTTGGCCGACAGCTAAAGACGTTAGGATCCTCCCGGCCTTGGTACCTGCCCCGCGGTCCGGCACCCCCAACCCGGTCCCGGCCGGAGAGTGAGAGAAGCGAGCTCGCCGCCTACTTACTATGCATGGATGCAAACGGGTCGTGCTTACAGTGTATTTCCATCGGGGCGCTCCAGACTGCAGGCCGGCCCACGCCGCCGTTTCCCGGCGCCAAGGGGCTGCCCAGGTCGGCTAGGGAGCCACGCCACCAGGCCGAGCACCTTGCGAGCCAAGCTCAGAAAACGCCGCTGGAGCCTTGAGGTCGCTCTCAGAGACTCGCCGCGGAAGATTGTCGAGAACTGCGCGGAGAGGCGGGAAACGGCGCTGGCGCGGTCCGTCTGGGAGTGGGCGCCCGACTCCGGCTGATTTCGCTCCCCGGCTGGCTCAAGCGGCGGCTCCCGGCCCAGCCGGGGACGGCTGCGGCCAAGGCGCCCGCGGCTGTGGGGACATAGCGTGGGGGGCCCCTCCGGGATGGCCACGAGCCCCCGGCTCCGGTAGGAACAGCTTCGAAGGAGGCCGCCACAACACTGGGCCCTTGGCTTCACTCAAGAAGCAGCGAGGCCCGCGGGGTGCCGGACGGGATCCGCGGCCTCGCTGCCTCCAGGATCCCTCCTCGATCCCGTCCCCTGGTCTCCGCCAGATCCTTTCTCTGCTTCTCTGAGTTCCCGGGGCTCCGACTCGCTCCCTCCGCTTTTCTGCAACTGGCTCTCAGGCGTCTGGGGCGAAGTTGCAAAGAACTTCCTCTCTGGCCGCGGAGGGGCCCCGGTGGGTTCGGAGATGCGTCCGCCACTGGCCACTGATGTCGGGGCTGGGAGACCCCGGAGTTCCCCCGGAGCGCGAAAGCCTCAAACCTCGGGCCTTCAAAGTTCCTGCGGCCCCCGCTGCCTCCCCATTGCTGGGAACAGGAATGGGGACGACAGCCACCGTTTCCTTCTCGCCTGGCTATCTGCCTCACGCCTGCCAACTCTTCGAGCCCCGCTGCCCTCTCTCGGGGTCTGGCTGGACTGTTTTCCAGCTGCCTCTTCCGGGACAGCGCCGCGCCTGCCCCAAGCGTGGAGAGAGGGGCTGAGGAGAAAGCGGGGGATCCCCGCTACCGAGGCCGCCGGGACTGCTGAGACGAAGCCACTGCCGGCTTGGACTGACCACGCTGCTGCCGCCGCCGCCGGCGCTAGCCCTCCGCCTGCTCGGCGCGCACAGTGCGCCACCGCGCCGCCCCAGAGCCGCTTTCAGGACCCGCTGCGTGTGGACAGCGCCGCCCGGGGCTCAGCCTCCCTCCGGGCGGGGGAGGGGCGGAGGCTGACCTGCCAATCACACTCCATCAAGCCAATCAGAATGGCGGCAGCCGGCCCTGGCCCGATACACCGCCCCATTGGCTACACTACCCTTGGGCTCCGCCTGATTAGCCGATACCTGGGCAATGGGAGAGAATGGGGGGCGGGGCCCAGGCGGCGGCGCCACGTTCATTGACAAACGCAGGGGTCCAAGGCCTAGTGCGGGCAAATAGGGGGAGGGAGAGGAGAATAGGACTTACGCGGTGCCTGGAAAGTCCCCTTGGAGGTCCCTCCCCTCTTTACCTCCCCGACCCGGCGTTGGGATCTCGGGACTCTGAACAAGTGGGGGCAGTCAAGGTGAGGGTGAAGGGTGAGGGTGGGAGAATAGACTTCAAAAGGGGAAACAGAACAAAACCATCCTGGGTTGCGGATGCGGGAGGAAGACCTGGAGCGTAGTAGAGATCCCGCTTTCAATCTAGATGGACTCGTAGTATGCGGGAACCTGCCGGTTCTGATCTCACTTTTCACATCTGTAAAATGGGCAGAGTGGGGGTCAACTAGTTTTCGATGAAGGATCCTTCCACAGCGGCAGTATTCCCCAGTTGTATAAAGCACCTGCTAAGCCACAGCCAACTTCTTTTTGTCCTCTTGTCTCCCTTCCTCTATCTCAGTACTCCCAGTTCTGCATTAACCGAAGGCAGAGATGCTGGGGAGAAGGCTCTTCCATAATTTTTTAAGAGGTAATAACAAGACCGTTCCTAGGGCAAGAAGCTGTGTGCGGCTATATGCGACCAGAATGCACTGACACAGAAGGGCAGGCCCTCTTTCCAGACTCAGACCAGGACCTAGCAGAGACTTTGGATATTAGTGACACACGTCTGAAGGGCATCTGTTGGCAGCAGCAATCCTGCCTCCAGCACAAGCCCTCTTGGAAGCCAAAAGAGCCCGATCTGCAATGCAGGGTTCTGGAAAGAGTTCTGGAAGAAGACAGGTGAGCAAGTACTCCTGTCTGCACGGGTCCAGCAGTATGGTGCTACAACACTGCAGCTTCCAGCAGTGGGGAAAACCTGAAGTTCCTTCACCCGGAGAAGTTCCTGTAACTTTTATGATGAACTGGATGGATTTCTTGAAAAATTCTTCTGATCCAGAAGGGGTTTGACCAAGAAGTCTTTTTGGCAGAAGCACAAATGTCTGGGACCACAAGCAAAGTAAGTGGACCTTGAAAAGGAACCATTCTTCTTGTAGGAGGCTATCATTCTGTGAGTCCTATGGTATGCCAGGTCCCAGCACCAGCAGAGATACTGAACATTCCCCTGCTCCAAGAGCTCATGTCAGTGGCTCCAAGATTCACCCTCTTAAATTCATAAACAACTCACCTCTAATATTACACATAATTCCACCAAATAAGGGCTCTAAGATGCATGCTGCAGACACAGGCTTGTAAGCAGGACAAAACCCAAAGGAATCCTGGGAAGACCCCCAGGTCATCCTCTGGCTTCCTTCTTAGTCTGTTTTCCCTCCTTTACCCTCCCCATACCTCTAGACTGGGTCTACCTTTGGGCTCACATTCTGTGGCTGTCCCAGGCCAGCTGCTCCTAACCGGTAAGCAAGTTTCCGGTGCTGACACTGGTCCTCAACACCCGTTTCCACCCCCCTCAAGGGCACAGCTGCAAAAAACGACTCAATGTGGGTCTCTGGGGACAAATGAGGCTGCTGTGTGTATGGGGTTTGGTAGTGATGTGTTTCCATTATCTGGAAACTCTTCTGTCCAGATCTTTGCCCCTATTCCCTACCGCTGTCTTAGAACAAGAAGACTGAAACAGGTGTGGGACTGGGATGGACTAAGGTTCCTGAGTTGGCTACAGATGGCTGTGCCCAGTGGATCAGAAATCATTAGAATTTAGAGCCAGTAGCCCTGCATTCCCACTGGATAGGCTGGAGTATGGGGATGCCTTGAGAAAGGAAGCCAATGTCATCCCCACTCCAATCCCACTCTTTTGAATTTGCATGGGCCCACACATCCAGATCTAGCATCTAAGAACTGAAAAGGCACTGAGGCTATGCTTTCCATTTTACAGGTGTAAACCTGGGGCCAGATGGTAGGATGCAATTTGTCCAAAGTCACACACACACACTGCACCTGCAAGTGTGGGAAAAATGAGGTGCTGTGGGTTGGAAATCTTTCTCACAAGTGCCCCTCCAGACTACTCTGTATGGCTGTAAGGGAAAAGGGATGCTGCCAAACCAAAGAACCTGGCTGGGAAATGCTGGTGAAAGCTAGTTTTCTTTTTGTAGTATAGACAAAATTTCGTAGGAGAAGATGGAACCACGGATATTATCCCAACAGGAGAAGCAGAGATTCTCCTTTTTTTTTTTTCCCAAGTAGATGTTCAGCTTCTGGACAGAACCCTATCCTACTGGGCCAGCCTAACCCCTGCATGGTAAGCAGCCTCCTTTAGCCACTTGTGGTGTACTCAGGCTTGCCTCAAGGAAGTTTCTCTAAGGGTAGGGAATATTCACTGCTACCAGAGCCAGCTGACTTCAGGGGACTTCCAACTTCAAAAGAAAAGACAGGACCTGATATTACAGGGTTTAGACAGGTTATATGACTAGCCAGAGGTTACACAGCTAGTCCTTGGCAGGACCTGGCTTTGTGCCTTGGTCCTGCCTCAGTAGTACATCCAACAGTGTGGAACTGTAACAAAGAAATTAACAAGGAGATGGTTTTGCAGCAATGCTGAATGTGGTTCAAGATTGCTGGCACAACAGCTGCTAGGCTTCTTTCTGTTCGTAACAGGACTGAGTACAGCCCCATGCTAGACACATGAGGCAGAAACTGGGAAAGGACAACTTCCCTGAGGTAGCTCAGTTTATGCAAATTAAACTGTTTTTGAAAGTTCACTGTTGGAAGGAAGCCCATTGAGAACACCTTTCAAGAGCATCTATTTGTTCTGCAGCCAGGGACCTCACTTTACTGGGGGTGGGGGGAGAGGAGGACAGGATACATACAAACTCCTCCCCATATTCCATTTTCTTGCCTCCCCGCCACTCTCCTCAGTGTACCAGCTAACTGTAGTGTTAGAATTTTAGGGCTGCTATGATGATCTGTGAGTCTGACCCTCAGCCTAAGTCTGGCCCATTTCCCTGCTTTAGTTTGGGGGAAAGTGAGACTTTAGAAGGCTCAGAATGTTTGCTCAGTTAAGGACAGATTAGAAATGCTATCTGAACTTGATAGGTTCCCTGTAACCTTCTTTTTAAAAAGCATCATGAAGAGAGAAAGCACCTGACCTGCAATTGCACAGCAAGTTGGGGCACAGAGAATCCTGCATGATTCCTGCACTTGGGTCAGGAATCTTCTTTACTCAGCCCACGTTTGTTTGCACTAGTCATTGAAACGGATCAGGGAAGAATTTAACCAGGTTATTCAAGAGCCATGAACACTGCCTGTGTTGAGGTTTGCTATGATTATCAGCCTGCCCTCCCTCGCCTCTGCAGACCAGCAGCACCAGAACAAATTCTGTCCCCAGAGACTTAGGACTACCTCTTTTCCTTTCCCATGCTACACAAGAGGAGAAAAAAAAAAAAAAAAAAAAAACTTAAACAGCTCCCTGCTCACTGTTAACCTGGCCTCATCTTGGATTTAGTGACAGTATATACTCTCTCCATTGTGCAAACAGGGACACCAAGGCTGGAAGAAAGAAAAAGATTCTAAAGGAAGGAAAGGGTTGTATGGTGGCCCATGAAAGACCTAGAAGTTGGGAGAAGAGAGAAGCCTCACAGAAAATGGACCCAGACACTCCTTTGAGCACGAGCCTGGGCAGTTTCTTAATCTCTCCCCTATTCTTGCCCAGCTGGGAGCTAGACCTATGCAAACAAGCAGAGGTGCAATGCCAACTGGGTTGCTCCGTTTTCCCAGAGAAAGTGGCCTTCACCACAACACATCTCTGAGGAAGGGGCGTGGCTCTCAAGATATTAAGCTCCCTTAGGGGTCTCACTTACACAAACCCCACCCAGGCTAGCTCTGCTGAGGAATGAAATGCTTTATTGATTAAACGATTATTCAGGTGATTGAACTAATCAAAGAGCTCATCGACCGCCATGAATACATTCTTCCTAGACAGGCTAGTTGGAAAAGGCAACTAGAGGGCCACACAGATCTTCTCCTTGACTCTGATACATCTTCAACTGATTTTCAACACGAACACAGACGCCCCAGTTCCAGGCGCAGGCACCTCTAAATGTCCCATCCACTGAACGGACCAACACTAGGAAAGAAAGACTGTCTGGAAAGTAAGGATGGAGAAGAGAGGGTTTCTATGTTCTTTTTTTTTCTTGGCCTTCATCACAGGAACACTCTTCTTGTTCCCTTTCTTAATAGATCTCTGCCCTCACAATTTGGCAAACACACATAACCCAGGGAGTTGTCCTGGGTTTGGCCTCTAAGTTTACTCCTCTCTATTCTTTGATCCTTACTTGGGGCAAGAGTAAAGGTCACAGATGGACCATGGATGACGTGGAATGAAGGAGTTTCTTACAGGTCTGAGAGTACATTTACGTGGGAATTGGCACTGATGCCGTAATGAGTGGAAGAGGCCGTAGATCAGCTTATGCCCCAAGGCAGTCAGAGGCTACTGCTCATACCACCTCTACTCAAGCATAAACACAGCCTGTTCCCCACTTCCTGCGTCTGTACCAAGAAGTCCTGTGTGCATACAGTCGCCTGTGCTAAATGCTGAATCCAGCTCAAACATCCAGCCACTAATACTCTCCATTGGCAACCACAGGATAAAACAGCACACAGTGAGTACACACACACACTCCCCATGGCAAAGGCAACTCAGGTAGGCTGCGGGGACCCTAGAAATGTCACCAGTGGGCCAAGGGCTGCCTAGTTTGTACCTACCACAATAGATCTTTGTGTAAAAATGTCAGGCTCAACAGTGCCTAAAGAGTAAAGCATTACTCATTGCACCTGAATTTACACCTCTACCACTGGTTTCATCCCCCAACAAACGAGATCTGGTCCTGATTGCACATGCTTACAACACTAGACACCTCATGGGCTCCACACCTCTGGACCTAGAGGCAAGACACTTTTGTGTGCATTGGCCTGTATATATTGAACAGCAATTGACATCCAGACACGAAGAGGTCAGAATGATTACCTCTTTCAAAATCACTTGGGATCTGACTGGTGAACATGGAGCCTTAAAGCAGTAAATGTACGCTCAGACACTTATCCATATTACACACGTAACACATAGACACACATTTTGAATACTTAAAATACGCATAAATACCAACTATAAGCACAGTAATGTACTCAAGAGTATAAATACACGACAGGCATACACATTCTTAGAGACAAACTCAAACGTTTTGGAATTAAATAAATAGGGATAAAAACTCATTGTCACTCATGTACACACTGAGCTCCTTACATAAACACATGCCCAAACTTGCACATCTCCAGATAGACACCAATCAAAACATTAAGAAACAGAAAAACACAGGCAAACTGGAAATTACTTGGATACAGAAGCCTACGAATAGATCCGTGAAAAGACAGACAAACACACTGCTGATCACCATGGGGGCCCTCCCTGCGAAAATACAGCCCTCCTTCTCCAAGGGCCGTCCTACAAGGGGCCGAGCAACCGGTTGTGTCCCAGTGTTAGCTCCTCCGGAGCACGTACCGCAGTCCTACCTGTCCTGCCGGTCCGAGGAGTCGGATAATTTTTCTCTAAATCCATTTTGATATTTCAGAACTTGATGGCATGGACAGGGGAAAAGTTTCCACTTTTTTGTGCCTTTTTTTTTTTTTTTTTTTTGTGCCGGGGCGCTCACAGGTCGGAATAATTCAAGCCTTCCGCTCCCCCGCCGAGCTGGGGTAGCTGATCACTGAGCTGAAACTAAACGTTTTAGGTGGAAAAAAAGCGTCCGAAGGCACCGTGAAATGATTAAGGAACTAAAGAGCTTCTCGCCATGTGAGATCATGTCCTGTTCTCGCCAACATCACAAGATGTCCCCAGACACGCCGCGCCCCCAGCGCGCCGCCCCACACCGCCGGGCCCGGAGCCGGGAAAGGGTGTCCGCGCGGCGCGGCCCGGCCAGCTCAGCACGCCAGACGGGGCGGACCGAGTTGGCCAACGCAGTGCCAGGCCCAGAGAGCAGCAGTGCAGCCACGGTGCCGCCCGGACTTTTATACGGGGTATGGGGGAGGGAAGGAATGCTTCCGACCGCGCTGGGAACTAGTCTGCGCGCCCTCGGAAAGGGGCACACTCATGCCTGAACCCCGAGCCCAGGCCTCCCAGCCGCACAGCTACCAAACCTGCGTCTTGGGCTGCGGCCCGGCCCGCAGTGCTGTGCTCAGGGATGGTGACCCCTCCATGTGCAACCCCTACTACATCTGTGGGTGCAGGCTGGGATTTTCGTAAAGAAACTAACCAGTCTGCCCATCAAGTGTTTTTGAAAGAAATACTGAGACGAGAGTGTTGTGGGGTAGCATGGAGGTCCCGGCAACTTAAGATTCGCCCCTAGGGCGGCGCCCACCCCAGGCCTCCGGACCACCCCACCCCCACCACAGTTGGCAGCGCCAAGGGTACCGTTGGGCCCCTGACTCAGGGCAGCGCCGGATCCCTAATGCCATTTCCCCCTCGGGCTCCAGGCCCCAGGACGCCTCCCCACCAGCCCGTCCCGTTCCTGCATTCCGGCCGGAGCAAAGAGGTTAAGCTGCGAAATACTGGAGATAAACTCCTGGTCTCTGCTTCGCAGCACTCCGGCAGAGCGGAACCATCTCAATAGGTCCTGGGGACCGAGGGGGATGTTGCGGGCACCCCACTGCTACCCACAGAGGAAATCCCCCTGCCCTCAAGACGGGGGACCTCGCGGCATCTCCGAGCCCGGAACTTGCTTCCAGAGGGAAAATCAGATCGGAAGAGACGGGGCAGAAGGGCGGCGTGTTCGGCCCGCTCCCTTCCGCAGGGACTCTGGGATCGCCTCCTTTCTCCCTCCCTCGGCCCTGGTCCAGCTGCTCCGCTGGACCCCCGCAGTTCTGTGGATGCCCCATTGCGGGGTGACCGTAGGCACGGTGCTCTAGGGCGGCGAGGCATTCTGGGCCTGCGGGACAAAGGCAGTTTCGGAGACTGAATTGTCCTCTGAGAGTGCGTTTGTTTTTTGGAGGGGGTGGTCACGAGGCCCGGTCGCAGTCTGGGGGAAGAGCCCAGAGTTCAAGGAAGGGGGGAGGGTGGAGAGCACAGGGAACCGGACATCGCGCGTCCAGTTGGCAGATTTCGCCCAAATCGGAAGCGTGGCTGTGGATTCCCGTGCGGACCCCCCACCAAGTGGCCTGTGCAGTCCCCGCGCGCCACCTCCTCCCTGCAGCCTGCGGGTACGGGTCCCTACTCCGCGGCTTGATTTTGGCCGTCTCTGAGCGTTGGGCTCTCCCTCCGCAGCCGATGCCAGCCCCGGCTTTCCCGCGCTCCTGCTCACCCGCCCGCGGAGGCAGCGCCCCGAGGAGCGGCCTGCCCGCGCCCGGAGATCAAAAGCCCTCCCGGAATTGACATTGCACTCCGAGCTGGGGTGGGGGTTGGTGGGGGTGTTTTTTTTCCACTTAGGAGGTTTGTTTTTGTTTGTTTTCTGTGAGTCTTCATCATTTATCTTTTGTTTCAGGTGTTTTGCGTGTTGTCTTTTGTAGAATTGATTTTTAGCGGGTTTAGTGAGACCCCGTCATTGGGGTGCATTTTGATTTTGTGTGGTTTTTGTCTTTCTATATTGTCCTCTCTCTCTCTCTCTCTCTCTCTCTCTCTCTCTCTCTCTCTCTGTGTGTGTGTGTGTGTGTGTGTGTGTGTGTGTGTGTGTGTGTCCTTTGCAAGGCTTTTTCCTTCTGAGCGGTGTTATTGCTACATTTTGATTTGGTGTTAGTGGGTATTTGTGTTGCATTGGTGGATTTTGTGTTCGTTTTGTTTTTCTATTTTATTTTTGTTTTTCTGAGCTGTGCTTTCAGGTGGGGACTTTGGACAATTCAGTGTGTTGGCTTTAGATTTTAGTTTAGTTTATTTTGGTTTTGGTGACTTTGGGGTGTTTCTTTTGGGTTTGTGGGGTTTTTCTGGGTTAAGGGAGGGAACACCCACCACTACGTCGTTCCTGCCGTTACCCAGGAAGGGCAAGGTATTAGGCCAAGTACTACGGATGGTGGAGTTTGCCAGGCTCGGTTAATATCCGATCCCCGCGCTACCGCGCTGTGCTCTGTGCGCTCAGGACTGGCGCCAAACAACTGTGCGTTCCCGAGGGGGCGCCCGCCGCTAGCCACGGCCCCACAGGTCTGCGGGGTCGGCTCGGGTCAGAACTCACGGAGCCCCACCCGTGCCGCACCCAGGCCCAGCCGCCGTGCCTTGCCCACGCCGTCAGCTGTGGGCCGGTGACTTCTCGCACCGGCTCATCGGGCTTACGACTTCCCGAGCCCGGCGGCGCAGGGCGGAGGGGCGGCTTCCGCCGTGGAGCAGGTGCCTGGCCACCTCGCTTCGGAGGACGCGGACCTAATGCCGCGGCTCCAGAGATGAGCGGTAAGGGCTCAAAACCCGTGGGGTCCCGCGCGGATCGGCGTGTGCATCCCCGAAGTCCCCCTTTTCTCTTGCCCGCAGCCCTAGATCCCAGACACTCAGCTCGGCCCATCTTTCGGTTTGGAGAGTCCGTGCTGGCTTGCAACCTCAGAGACATGCGTCCATACCCGAGCTCACGACGCACAGCTCCAGCCGGCCGGCGCCTGGGTAGCTGTGGCCTGCGTGGCGGAACCGGCCCTGGCGCCGCCTTCAGGGAAACCAAGTGGTAGTGGCCGGAAATGTTCCGAGGGCAGAATAAGGCATCCTTTCTGTCCACCCTGCAGCGACAACATACCAAGTTCACCCACATCTCTGCTTGTTTAATGCTACACCAGGGCGAAATGAGACGCAATTCAGGGGCAGCAAGACACGCTGGCAACTCTGTCAAGAAAATGCGAGTAGAATCTATACAGAGAAAATATATTTATATGGAATGTCCAAGACGAGACTGGGGAAAAGCGGATCGGAGGCCCAGGGCAGGGGCCAGTGAGCAGGCTGGCCAGGCCCTGCGAGCCCTGGCATTCCGTGAGAGAGAGGAAGAAAGCAGAAACCGAGAGTGACAGGAAAAGAAAGGGCACGCAGAAGGGGCTGGCCTGGGCACGCCGAGCGCTGCCCTCCAGCTGGGACGCCACGGCCGAGGGAGGAGGAGCCAGGAGAGGAGGCGAGGGCCCGGGTCTGGTTCTGCCACCTGTCCCGGCGGCACCCCGGGGCGGCGGAGCCCGTGAGCCCGGGCCGGAGCGCAGTTCCCCTTGGCGACTCCCGGCCAGGGGCCCCTCCCAGCCCGGATGGTAGGAGTGGGGTCGTCGGTGGCGGCGGCTGGGACTCCTCTGCCGAAGCCCTAGGAGGAGACATGGGAAGTCACTCCGGCCCGGCGGCGCGAGGACTAGCCCGCGCTGAGAGGGGGTGGGAGTCGAGGTCCGGGCTGGGGAAGAGGCCCCGCCCTATAGCCGGCGGCCCAGACCCGCGCGGGCCGGTGGCCGAGAGGGGCTCGCCGGACTTCGGTCCGGGCGGCGCGCACGTGGTACCACACCCTCAGCAGGCGGCTGCCCTCATGCCCAACCCCGCCTTGCTTGGTTTGTCGGGCCTGGGCCGTGCCAAGACTGAGGGTGGACACCTGTCACGGCGAGTAGGTCCAAGCCCGGGCAGAGGCCGGACCGGAGAGGGACAAACCAACCCCCGGGCGGGGCGCGCAAAGTGCCGGCGCCAGCCTGTTGCCACCGAGGGGTTTCAGGATGCGCCCGAGGCAGAAAGAGGTGGAGGATCGGTTTGGGTCAGACACCCTCTGGGTTGCCCGAAAGGCCCCCTGCGCCGGAAGGTCCTCGAGCGCTGGCTGAGAGCTCGCTGGAGTACCATGTGCCCGAGAGACTCGCCGCCGGAAACGCTCGGGCAGCCCCGGAACCCGCGGCGCGGCTGCACACCGGGGGTGCTCGGTGGGTCACTGCTATCTTTGCTTTATACTTTGTTACTTTTCTTGATTTAATTAAAAGTGCTATTGAGAAACGTCCCCAAAAGTGTAGATCTTGGTCGTCTGGATCAGTCACATCCACAACTGGTTCCCAGCGCACTGGTACACAGGGCAGGAAGTGTATGTGGTACGCAAACGCACACAACTGCGGCTTAGAGGTTAACCCTAGGAAATTCTGAGATAAGATTTACTCTCTTGGAGTTACATCAGCAATATATGAACATGGAAAACGGGCGGTCAGTTTTATTTAAAATTTGCCGACGCGTCCCAGCAATTGACTGTCATCTAGGAACCCAAAAGAAAGCACCGCAAAGATGTACGACTGACATTCTGATCGAAAACGAGCGTCCTCCAGTTTGCCTCTTTTTATATTTCCTTTTAAATGTAACAATATCAGAATTTATAAGCAATAGAATTGTATTTTGTTGGAAAGGGTGGACATGGAGGATGCTTTTCCTATCAGCATCAATACAATGAAATGTTAGCTCTCACCACTCCTTTTTTTCTATTTCACCCCGTAATATGAGCTTTAAATATTCATGTGCCAGACCAGTCTTACATTTATTTAATATGTTTTAAACTAATAACATTTTATGGTGATGTCATTTGATTCCATGAAGTACTGGAACATAAAGAAGCCTACTTCGCATGCAGTTTTGAGTGAGGGTGAATGCACACGCTGAAAAAGGATTCTTTCAGTTTCTGACTGCACAGTAGAACACTAAACGGAAGTGAAGCACATTTCTGAGTAGGCCCTTTAATGTTCTCCATTACTTCATTCTTCATTTTTCTATAATAATTTCAGAGCTCTGGCAGAGGATCGTAGCAGTTTTGGGGTCCTTTTCTAGGAGCCTGCAGTGTGAACCTGCAAACTGCCAAGTGAATAAATAGTCTGTAGTCTGGTTTTTGTATTTGGGGGAGAAGGTCTTAAAGGGAGGTCAGGAGGCAACAGGATACAAAATCGGGATTTGAGGACATACCTAAAATAAAACTTTAAAACTGTCAGCTACTTAATTACCTGTTTTTAGCAACTTGATCAACTATTTGCTGGTAGCTTTCCCCAAAGCTCGGTCCAAGTGAAGGTGTTAAGCAGAAGCTAAGCTGTGGTCCAACAAGGCTTTGATATTAGCCCTGAAGCAAACTTCAGTGTCTAGCAGTCACCAGAAATCTTTCCCCAAAACGCTCAGCTTCTCCTTAACTTTGTACTAGAGGCCGGGGCTGAACCTTCCCACTCTGAGAGCAAATCTAAAATATTGTCTACAAAAAGAAAAACTGAAGATGTCTTCAAATGTATTTTTAGTCAGGTGAAATGCATTTCGACTATCAAGTTGGTATGAAGAACTTAAGAACATAGAACAAGAAAAAAATCATTTCCCCCCAAATCATGAATAGAAAATCATGACTTTATATTCTCTTTATAAACACATAGTGTCTACCCATCATATAAAGAAACTCTGGTAAGCCGCTGTCACTGAAGAATCCAAAATAAGACACTGAAAAGATTTGGAGTCTGAGGATAACATATTCATGCTAAAATAATTTTAGCAAATTATTCTTATTCAAATACTGCTACAATTTCAGTCAAAACAATTTTTAGATCAAGTAATTGGTAATTTTTCTGAAGCGATCTTTACAAATTCAGAAAAACAACTAAGGAGTACTCAGATTGTACATACATATGTATGTATATATGTTTGTGTGTGTGTGTGTCCTCATTGGTAGGATGAGAGGTCACAGATGAGCTTCTCCTTGTTAGGCACAAATTCTTATAAACAAGACATGAGATTGAAACAGTTTGGTAAACTACAAGGGGCACAGTTTTTTCCTAGTTTCATACAGCAGTGGGTATCTCATTTCTCACACAATTTGAGTGTAGATTCTCGTACCCCTTGAAGTGACAAAAGAGAATTAGGCTGGGATGAAAACCTGCCAGTGTCTGCAGGCTGTACCTCAAAAGCACTCCCCTGGACACACGTTGCTGGTGGTAGGAGTTTGCTGCCTCTAAACTGGCCTGACCTTTTGTCTTTTGACCTCTGATGCATGAAATTAGGTAGCAAAAGAAAATAGGAAGAAAAGGATATAAAAACATGGAAAAATGACTCTCCCTGACAATAGTCATTGTATCAGATCATAGTGAAGCTGCTCTGCCCGCTTGTTTATAAGGATGCAGTCCTCCTGGCCACTGGGGTTCAGGGTCTCTTTTGTGGGAGATCTGCATTTGTTGGAGGGGAGGGATTAAGCACACTTTTTAATTAAGCTCCAAGCTGGGTTTTGTCCTGACTTCTTTCACCAAAGCTCCTTTAGTTAGCAAGTGAGCATTTGGTTCCTCTGGTTCCTCTGAGGCCCTCGTGCTAGCCAGGTACCTGGTTTAAACCAGCCAAAGTAGCTTCCAAGACCCAAAGGAAAACTGCCCCTAATACCCTTCTGGCAGCTTAAGCCAAGTCTGATTCTCAACTGGCATGATGGGGGAGGGGGCTGGCAGCATCTTTCCAGTCTTAAAAGACCACCTAACAGAAGCAGCCAGTTCTACTCTTCCTCCAGCCTCAGTCAGGAAGCCTGAGATATCGGAGTTCCCTGCTTCTTCAATTGAACGGGACTAAGCCTAGGATACTCCACAGTCATGAGAGCCAAGACAGGGCAAGAGCCTCCAGAAGCATCCTTTAATTCTCACAGCCATCCTGGAAAGTGGTACATAGCCCTGCATCAGGAGCCATGGCATAATGTCACTTGAGACTTGGGTCCTGTTCAGAGTGGAGACAAGGTTACTCAGACCAAAAGAATATGAATGAGGGTATGAATAAGCTAAATAGTACTCTAGGATTAAAATAAGCCTACAGTATAAGGTAGAACTTGGTCAGGCTTTTAATTAAACACAATTAGGGGAATAAAGGAGTCCTTCCTTCTGCTGGGGGAATTGATGAGGAATTCTCAATCTTCAGCATTCAATCAGAAGGCTGAGTGGAAAAAGATGAGGATATGGACACTATATAGACCAAAAGTTCAGAATGAGCAATGGCTTAGAGGTACAAAATACTTGGCCTGCTTAGGAATTAGCAAGGCCAAAGGATGGACAAAGTTGTGTATTGATGACACTGAAATCAACTGAGGGAAGAGTCTTCCGGAAGATACAATAAAAACTTCATTAGAACAATCTTAATGTATGGTTCATTACCTACCAACCCCAGGGAGCACCCATGGTATCATCTGGACTTTCTTTGGAGCTTAACAAATTTCTTTCTTTTTTTTCTTTTCTTTTCTTTTCTTTTCTTTTCTTTTCTTCTCTTTTCTTTTCTTTCTTTCTTTCTTTGTTTCTACTGGGGATTCAACCCAGGACCTTCTCACCAAGCTACGTCTCTGGCCCTTTCAAAAAATTACGATAGAGTCTTGCTAAATTGCTAAATTGTCCCAGCTGGGCCCTAATCTGCAGTCCTCTTATATCAGCCTCCAAGAGTGCTGGAATTACAAGTGTGTGTGTCACACACCAGACTAAGACTGTCATGCTTGCTGAGCCTCACTGGCTGGGCAGGAGTCACTGTTGTGGGCCTTTGTAGTCTCTCTCTCTCTCTTTCCCTCCCTCTCTCTCTCTCTCTCTCTTTCCCTCCCTCTCTCTCTTTCTCTCTCTCTCTCTCTCTCTCTCTCTCTCTCTCTCTCTCTCTCTCTCTGCACTGTTCCTGGAATGGGGGGCTCCATGAGTGAACATACTGAAATCCTCTGGTGCCCACACTTTTGCTAATACTTTTGGGATGCCATCATAGCTCCTTATCCTCTTGCCTTCACTTTGCTTTGATCCATTTCTGAAACCTCAGAAACAATACAGAACTTTCACATCAAAAATGTTCATTTGAGTTGGGTGAATGAATAAATGTGTTAAAGGATGAATCCTCCCAACACCGGGCCTCATTAGCCTCCTTAGGCCTATTTCCTGCTCCCACATCCAATCAGTATGACCTGTCTTCTTTGCTCCTTAGTTTGCTAACTTATATAATGGGGAGAATAATTTGCTTTCTACCAATATCTCAAGGCTGTTGTGAGGACCCACATGTAACAGCTGGCCACTTGCTCCTCAAAGTATCAGTATGATGGGCTTAGATTCAAGGCTGTTTAAAGAAAATATTTTTGGTTGACAAATATATTTTCTTTTGGTAGAGGAGCCAATGGCCTAGCATTTGACAGGAGCTATGAGTGAAGGTTTGTATGGGAAGAGGCCAACAGAATTCATGTGTTGGAAAATTGTGTGTTTCTTTTTAAAGTATCCTTTTCTGGCACTGAAAGAAAGTAAGCAAAGCAATTCAACTCAAGCACATCTGAGGGCTGTAAGGTTAACAGCTGTCATGATACTGCTGCTAAAATTCTGAAAAGACAATGTCAAAGGTAGAGTAGCTGGGTTAAAACCCAGCTGGGCAGAGCTCAAGAGGGAGGAAAAACCTCAGCTCTTTGAGAGAAAATGAAAAGACATAATAGTAGTCAGTAATGCTTTAATGAGGTGACCTCTGCTGTGCAGATATACATCTATACACACACATATCTTATACATTGAAGAAAGGATTTCACTCTGGGGGAAAAGAATATTCGGGAATATGAGTGCTGTCTGATTGTGCACTAACCCCTATTCCCAGGATCTTCCAATAGACATTGTCTTCAGAAAGAGAAGAATAGACCCGAGAGTCTAAGACAGTATAACAGTAGATTATCAATGACTAGACTGATAATTAAATAATTGCTATGATTTAATTTGACAATAATAAGTAATTTGTTAAATAGTCAATTTGTCAACTAGCACAAAGTGTTGGGGTAGTAAGCCTCATTAAATTGAGTACTGTTTCTGGGCTGGCCTCTCTACAGCACCGCAGTAGAAGAGATGCAGCCCAGGGTTGCAAGGTTGTTTCTTCCAGAGATAGTGAGCTCACTAGCCCCTTGCATTGTGGGATGTCAGCCAGAAAGGCTTTTGCCTCATTGAGCCTCCATATAGCTTCTGATTACTGGTCCTAGTTCTACCTTTTTGGGGTTATTTCCCTCAGGAAAAGAACAAACAAGATGGTAGAATGAGGGTTCATGAGAAAGAATCTGCTCGTCCAGTATGAGAAGAGTTTCAGCAGCTCTCCTACGCCTTTGGATGAGTAACGCCGTCAGAAGGAAGGGGGTGGTCTTGGGATGTCCAATGCTTCGAAGAAGTACATTCAAAAGTAAATCAGGGGGTTGGAGGCACAGCTCAGTGGTTAGAATGCTTGCCTAGCATGTGCAAGGCCCTGGGTTCAATCTCCCAGCACCATATAAAAAAATTAGCCGAGCATAGTGGCACGCATTGATAATCCCAGCACTCAGGAGGCTGGGGCAGGAGGATTTACAATGAATTTTGGGCCAACCTGGGCTATACAGTGAGTTCAGACCAGCCTGGGCTACAGAGCCAGATTGTGAGACCCTGTTTCAAGAAGAAGAAGAAGGAGGAGGAGGAAGAAGAAAGAAAGAAAGAAAGAAAGAAAGAAAGAAAGAAAGAAAGAAAGAAAGGAAAAAGTAAAGTAGGATCCGGACCATAGAACTGAGAGCCCAATCTGCAGGAAATTTCTAGAACTCTAGTCCCATGGCTACATTCTCATAGGCTGCAGATTCCTGCACAAATCTGTCTTTAAAAATCAGATATATTGTGAGATTGGGTGGGTTGCTCAGTGGTAGAGCACATGCTTAGCAAATGCAAGGCCTTGGACTTAAACTCCAACATCAAAAATCAACAAACAAACAATGAAGCCATTGCTGCAACCACACAGTGAAACCATGGGCTTGGACCATCTATGCTAAGGTAGCACTGAGAATCCAGCCACTTCCCACATTTTACAGACAGAGACACTAAGAAACCCAGAGAAAGAAACAGAATTGCCAGCATTTCCACAGTGGGATAGAGAGAGGGCCAGGACCAACAAAGAATACCTGATGTTCCTTCTGTTCCCCTCCCTCCCTTACTTTCTTTAGAGAGAGTTTTGCCATATTGTCCCCACTGGCCTCAAACTCTTAGGCTCAAGAAATCTTTCTACCTCAGCCACTCAGCTGAATATCTGGGATTACAGGAGTGTATCACCAGCCCTTACTTGATCTTTTCCTTTTAGCTGATACTTTTTTGAACATTGGGCATCTTACTTCACATACATTATCACATTTTATCCTCAAACAAACATGTGTGGTAGATTTTATTAATGTTTTTGTTTCACAGATGAACATCAGGGACAGCAGGAGTGTCCAGAATCACACAGTAAGAAGACAGCACAGGCAGAATTTGAAAGCCAGTTGCGTTTCATAGTCCCATCTTTAAGCCATTATTACTACATGAGTTCCCTAAAAGTCAACCTATTTCTACCCTTGTGTGTCCTCCATTATGAATCATTACTGATTTTTTTTTTCTTTTCTTGGTTCTGAGAATGGAACCCAAGGCCCTGTGCATGCTAAACAATCTCTCCCAAACCACACCTTTGACCTGGCCCACAATGACTACTAAAGGGCACAGGTTTGAAAGATTTATAAAGCACTTCTGTGTCTTCCTGCATTATCTTGGGTGATTCTGTCACCAGAGCCAGGTCACACGTGGCCAAAAATTAGCATGTTTATTTCACAAAACAGAAGCTGCTGGGGTCCCTTCAATCTTTCTGCACCTTCTCCACCAAAGTCTCCACCCCTAAGTGAAGGTCACCAGGTTGAGAAATGCATGCAGTAGAAATGGCGACTGATGCCCTGCCAAGAGAACTTGGCTGGGGAAACTTTTAATCCAAAAGAAAAAAAAAAAGAGTGCATTCTTTTTCTTCATATGTTTGAAATAGAATAATGAGATAATCCTGGATTTTAAAAACTCAACTCTAGTGTTTATATTTTAATTTATTCTTAGAAGGGTAGGAGGGTCTAGAAGAAATGTAACATGTGGGTCTTATTTTATGATTTGCTATGGTAAGCCACATTTAATCCCTTTCTTCAGTGAAGGGATTTACGAAGGGTACAACAGAATGTACCCATCAGTTGCATTCATTGTGGGTTTTTTCCTCCCAGATTTTATTTAGTTTATAATGTTTTAACAAGAAGGAAAATTAAAATAATGAAAATTATCCATAATCCTATCAGTCTAACAAATGAACTGTTCAGTGTTCCTCTTCTGTCCTTTCTTATAGGCAAGCAAAATTTACACAGGTGATTTATGAGTGTAGTTAAAGCTCTGTGTTCAGTCTTCTCATGTAACACTTTATCATTGTATTACGACAAGACAGTCGTATCACTTAAAAATAAAAGTTTTAATAATTATTTTGATAGCTGTTGAATATCCTTTCAAATGCATATACCACGTCCCTACACTTCATATTCAGAAGGACTCCCAATATTTCACCATCACAGATAATCCCAAAGTTCATGTCCTTTCACCTATCGCTTTCTCCCATTTTTGTCATTTCCTTCAAATCCCCAGATCTAGATTTTCCGGGTCAAAGGGCCTGAATTCCTTCATGAGTCTTAATGTATGTGGACAAATTACTTTGCAAAAGACCTTTTAAATTTATTTTGCCTCCAGTGCTAGATAAATACCATAGTCCCATACCATGCCATCACCACATCCAAGAGAAAACTTTTAACAAACAGAATACACTTAATGAGTAACATTTTTAATTCATTTAAAACAATGATTTGACAAATCTGTCATAGTGGGGCTCTTCTTATCTCTTTCTGTGAGAAATTAAATGACTATATCAGGAATTTTGGGAAGCAGGAAAGTAATTATTATAACTACTTTTAAAATGTATTTATTTGCTTATTTATTTATTTATCTATTGGTAGTGTGGATTGAGCTCAGGGCCTTCACACTTTTCTTTACTTACTTTTTCCTTATTTTTGATTTTGAGAGAGTCGAAGTCACTCAGCTACCCAGTCTAAAATCAAACTTGAGATCCTCCTACCTCAGCATCCTGAGCACTGGGTTTACAGGCCTGTGCCACTGGTTCCACCTCATACCTGCTTTATAGCTAAGAGATGCAGGGCTCAACTCAAGGTTTTGCCCAAGGTTGCACAGTTAGTAAGTGATAGTGCTGAGACTTTGGCAATACTGCTAGTAGCTATTATAAACCAAATCGGGTGTGGTGATTTCTTATAAGGTTCTAGAATACCTCTGGGTGCTTTTTTTGAGGGTTTTATTATTATTATTATTATTATTATTATTTGCTTTGCTTTGTTTTTTGCTGCTGTGGATTGAACCCGGGGTGCTGCACTTGTATGCTTGCACTATACCCCCAGCTTGCGTGATTTTTGGAGAATCTGGGAAAGTATGCCCCCATCTGGCACATATGTAACTTCTTTTCACAAGCATCATAGACCTTCTTGCCTCCAGTTGCTAGTTAGATTGTGGGCTCACTTTGGAGGTCTTTTTTATTTTATTTTATTTTATTTTATTTTATTTTTGAGACAGGGTCTCACTCCGTAGCCCAGGCTGGCCTTGGACTCAGGGCAATCCTCCTGTCTAAGTCTCCTGAGTACTGAGATTACAGGTGTGCACCACCATGCCCTGCTTACATGGTGCTGGAGATCGAACTCTGGTACTTAACACTTGACTTAGCACTAGCTGGGAAAGTGCTTTAACTTCTGAGTCATTTCTCCAGCCCTGGAGGTCTTTAATATATATCTTACTGAGGAATTCTTGACCTTCATAGCATCGGAGATAATCTCTTAGATATATTTTGGAGACGGAGACCTTGAGATCCAGAGAAGGAAAAAGGTTTGCCCAGCTTCATTCATGGGGTTGGCAGCAGAGTGAGAATCCACTGTCTGGTCTGAAATGTTGCCTATAGCCTGGTGTGGGTCACTTGTGTTTTATGAAATATTAATAAGTAAATGTTTCTAAAGAGAATGCCAGGTCCAAAACCCACTTGAGAAACACTGGATCGCTGTGTGTGTGTGTGTGTGTGTGTGTGTGTGTGTGTGTGTGTGTGTGTGTGTTTCAACCATCTGGCCAAATAGTATTTCAGTTTAACATGAAAGAGGTTTATTTATTAAAAGACTTTCCAAAGTTTAATACTGTAAATGACATTTGTTTTATTGGCCTTATTTTCTTTTTCTTTAAGCAAATATTTCCTTTTCACTAGATTTACCTGTCCATGTATTTATTTTTGCTAGAAAGCACATACACATGGATCAAATTCAAAAGATACAAAAGGGATCTGAAAGAAATATTCTTTCTACAGCTTTCCCTGAACCATTCAGTATACTTCTCTGGCAACCACTAGCCTTGCAGAAATAATCCACGTGTGTTTACTTAACAACATGATGATCATTTCACATTGGTACATAAAGAGCTTCCTCATTCTCACCCTGCTTTTTTTTTTTGCAGCATGGTATTCCTATCAATATGCATTTGAATCTTCAACTGGGAATATATATATATATATATATATATATATATATATATATATATATATATATATATATATTCCCTTGGGAAATGAAGTGTTCACTATGACCACTATAATATAAATGTAGAAAGTACTGGGGGAAGGAGTACAGGTTCATACAAAATGTGGTGCCAGGAAGAGGACGGAGATCATTCACAGGTGAGTTGGAAACTATCTGATAATGGAGAACTGCAGGTGAGTTTCTGGCTGGTGAATAGTAACAAGCAGGTATTCATCACACTGACCTTTCTTCTAAAACAAAGAAAGTCAGCAGAAGTGACTCTGGCCAACACCAGCATTTAGATGCTGAGCACCAAAGCTTGACTTTTATTAGCTATATTTGTTGCCCACATATTGGAACCAATCTTAAAGTGGAATTCAGACGTGTATATCAGATATCATTTGGAGTAATGAGTGTATTTTCCTAATCTTTCCAACACCAACCTAGCAACTCATCTCCATTAGCATGCATACTAATTAACTTGTTTTCCATATAGTAATAAGATTAACAACTTCGCATTTACACGGGGTACTGAGTCATGTTCAAATAAAACAAGTTCTAATGAGAAAAATTGAATGCAGCAGCAAATCATGTCCCACCCGGCAATCCAGGTTTATGTGTGTTTGTCTGTCTTTGCTACGCATATTTTTGTCAGGATCTCACTGTAAACAAGATGATTTCTTTCATGTTGGGTTAGTCTGGGTAAATTTGTTTAATGAACAACAAAGTCATTGTAAACACTGCACAAATCTGAGTGCCTTGCAGCGTGGCTGGGAATCTTTTAAGCTGCTTCAGAAAACGAAACGTGTTAACCACAAAAACAATACTGGGGGAAAACACTATTATATCTAGGCTCTTAGATATGCAGCCTGGCTCAGTTCTACCCTGGATGACTGAAGAGTTTGTAGTGGAATGAGATGTGACCTTGCACAATCATTGTACTTCCCCTAATCTGAGCCTCAGGTTCTTCCTCTGTCAACTGGAGAGAGTTATCTAGGACTATGAATGTCCTGCCTGCTAATCATCAGAATCAGTTGGGAGTGAAGGGTGGAAAGCGGGGCGGGGGCATGGGGGTAGGGGGAACAGAGAAAGCCAGGCTTGGTGGCACATAGTTGTATCCCAGCACTCTAGGAGGCGGAGGCCAGAGAATCAAAGCTCAAATCCAGTCTACAAGACAACCTGTGATTTAGCAAGACCCTGTCTCAAAAATCAAAAATAAAAATGGCTGGGAAAGTAGCTCAGTGTGAAGACCTTGGGCTCAACTCCCCAAAACATCAGACAAGCTATTCTACTAAATCTCAGTGTTACTAGACTCCAAACCCAATCTCTATGGCTGGGGTTCCAGAATGTGTATTTTTAAAAACAAGTTTGTCAGATGATTTGTGACTGCCAGATTCGAGGCTGTCTTAGTTACTTTTTCATTGCTATGACTCAATAACCCAACATCAACATCTTAAGAGGAAAGACTTATTTTAGCTCACAGTTTCAGAAGTTCTCATACAGTCCACTCATGGGTGGATGGCAGAGGCAGAGGAAAGCTTGTCATGGAATTGCAGACAGGAAAACAAGTGAGGGAGGGAGGGTAGAAATAGGGGGTTCAGGTCATGTACCAGTGATCTCTCCCTTCTGGGTCTAGCCTCTGTATTCCACCCCTTTCAGGTTAAGCCCCAGTGATCTGCCCCTTCCAGGTCATATGCCCAGTAATGTCAACATGCCCCTAATTCACCAAATGCCTGCAATCTATAATCTACCACATACCTATAATCCACCCTTCTGCACCAGGCCCTACCTTTTAACAGCATATGGAATCCATAGGTAATCGACAACATCAAAATACATGAAGCTTTTGGGGTTCAGCTTAAATTCAAACCATAATTGAGCCTCAACGGGCTAGATAGATTACTATTAAGATTTTATATTCTTTTATTTCTAGCTCTTATTTCTAGCTCTTTATTTTCTTCATGATGTCATGACTACAAAACATGTAGTTCTAAATGTTTACCCTAGACCTTATAAATGTTTTGGTGAAGAAAGTGAACTGTCTAGGGAAACCTAGATTCTAGACCTAAGTTCCCTTCAAGCTATCCAGAGGACATCTGAAAAAGTCACTTTACTTCAGATGTAAGGCTCCTCATTCAGAAGATAAGAGTAATGAACCAGGCAATGTCCAAGGACCAAGCTCTGTCACACTCTGGGGCCTAACTTCTGGCTCCCATGCTCTGGGGCCTAACTTCTAGTTCCTAAGCTCTGAAGCCTAACTTCCAGCTCCTTTGGGATTCCTTATTTGCACATACACTACCCTCAAGCTGACTTTTAGAGAAGCTAATTGTGTTCATCTGTGGTAGAATCCTGGGCCCCAGAGAGCCTCTTTTGCTTCCTCTGTCATTGTAGCCCATCCACCCCAGATCTTTTTCAGAGGGAGCGAAGACAAGGTGTTCTGGCTGAGAGCACGTGCTTACCAAACCTCCTTTCCTTCATTTAGGACTCAATCCTTCCATTTTTTCCATTTCATTCAAGACAGGATCAATAAATGAAAGATCTTCTATTCTATACTCCCCATATTCCCAGCCCAGAGACTCCCTACATAGTAAGACCCCCAAAATGCTTGAGAAAAGAATGAATGAGTGAATGTGTGATCCGATGAAAATCTGCAAGGTTGCTGCTAATTCTAACACTCAGTGCTTCTCTGCCTGTTAGTCTTCAGTAGGTTCCACCCCCAGTGAGGCAGACGAGGAAGAAGGCTGGCCAGGTCATGTCTGCATGTTGCACAGGAGCAACTAGAGCTGAGTCACTTTGACCAAGACATGGAGCTCATCAGTTTTTCTAACTTCTGAAAAATGGCATCATACTGGAAACATTCTGTGTCTTGTCTCTTTCTTTTCCCCAGTGTTAGATTCCATTAACTAACTAAGGGAAAATTACTAATTTTTGTTGTTGTTGTTGTTTTGCTTTGTTTTTGTTTTTTGAGACAGGGTCTCTCTTTATAGCCCGGGCTGTTCCTGAGCCCTTTCTGTAAGCCAACCTGGTCTCAAATTACAGACATGAGCCACCATACCCAGCTAATCTTTATCCGGTACTGGGGAATCAAACTCAGACCTTTGTGTATATGAGGCAAGAGCTTTAACCATTAAACTACACCCCCAGCTCTATGTCAACTTTTAATTATTCATTCCACTATCCACATGTGCTGTGTAATCTTTTGAACATATGCATATACTTAACAATAAAAGAAGAATTGAAGGATGCCAAGAGACTTACTGTTCAATTCTGTGTTCAAGAGATACCCTCGAAGGAATGCTCTCTTTTACTCTTATGAAAAGTGATAAGGGAACCAGTAATAATTTTTTACCAAAGGTAAGACCATTGGAAAAGTTATTCACCTGAGAACACTGCCTCAGAATTTCTTGAGTCCTTTCCCTCTATTCCCCACTTCTTAGTCAGTGTTCAGTGAACAGCACCATCATCTTCACTTCATATATCACACAACACATGAACCAACCTATCTGGGTATTAGTATTTTCATATGTAGAACAGTAATATATGCTGTAGCACATGGGGGTAGGTGGGACGGGTGTGCTGATAACTAAGGTGTCAGGACCCCACCTTGCCATACCTTTGCTTGGGACCTACACTTGTGGCAAGGTAACAATGTGGGAAAAGGAGGTTATAAGCTTTGTGTTGAAAAACCTGAGAAAGAGTGGGGGAAAGTTATTTTCTATTAGAATGCCCCATTCAGCAACACTTCTGTATTACCTGCCTGGGCTGCCTGATGCATTGCTCTGTGGGGAGTCCGGGTTTAATGGAGTAGGATAAACCACACACGCACATTAGTTAGCCTCAGCACAGGCAGGATTAACTTTACACTCCATTTGCAAGAGCAAAGCTCCTCTCCTGGAGTTTGTTATAAAGGGATTTAGAATCATGGAATGATAGAGCTGGAAGAGAGCCCCTAAGACATCATCATAATCCTTCCCGTCATTTTACAGAGGATCGAACTGAAGTCTGGAGAGCAGAATGGACATGCCCAAGGTCACCTCCTAAATCAATGACAGAGCTCAGGTTAAAACCTCCCTCTCCTGATTTCCAGGTCTACATCCTCTCCAGTTTGTCATACACTGTTTTAGGATTGCCTCGGAACAAAAATGGGATATCACTGTTTTTTGGCTTTGCCCCACGTTCTTTTATACTCACACCCTCCATATTCAGATTTTATTATAGGTCTCTGAGCGAGCTTTACATTTAATCAACTGAGCCAGGCTCTCTTGAATCAGTATGTCATTGTAATTGCTGTTTCCTTTGTTCAAATTGCTCTTCCTTCTCTACTTTTTGGCTCTGTACAATGTCACCTTCCCAAGGAATTCTCTGAATCTCCAACCCAACCAGATTGTGGGGTTCTTAATTGTAGGATCCACTTCTTGTCTTTATATCCTTACTGCCTAGGACAGGACTGTCAAATGGGAAACAGGGAAAAACATTTGTTAAATGAATGAATAAATAACCAGATGAAAAAGTAGTCAGTAGTTAAATGCATGAATGAATGAAGAAGTTAAAGGCAAATGAGAGGCAGTACGGCTTTCCCTCAACATCCCTAATTCCAGTACTCAAAATTGAAACCAGGGCCTTTGCACTGAACTACATCTTCATCCCTTACTTTTTGAAATTCTGAGATAAGGTCTCACTAAGTCATCAAAGTTGCCAAGGCTGCCTCTGATTTGTGATCTTCCTGATTCAGCTTCCCAGAACCTAGGATTACAGGCATACACCGCCACACCTGGTTAATCCTGAGTACTTGCCAACTTGCCAACATTTATTTGGTCATATTCATCCTTGAGGAGGTCTACCTCTTCTAGCCATTTTCAATCACTATCATGGGGTGGTTTGGACTCTGCCTACATATCACTGAGCTACAACTACCATAGCCTTGGGCTTCAGCCCCAAACAGCCCGGAACAAGTCATCACTTCCTTCCTTGCCATCATCTGACACCAGTTTCTCTAGGCTGATTACACTGGTGGCACACTTGGAAAATTGCCACATGAGGTCTGAAGACAGACTTAATAACAGAGCTCTTGTGTATGTCAACTTTTTGTCACCGTGACAAAACTTTTTGAGAAAAGAATAAAGTAGAAAACCTTTATTTCAGCTCACAATTTTAGAAATTTCAACCCATGGTCATTTGGCTTTATTGGTTTGTATCTACAAGTGAAGCAAAGAAACAGGATGGGAAGGAAGAGGTGGAGCAAAATGGCACACTTCTTGGTGGACAGAAGACAGACAGAGGGAGAGAGAGAAGAGAAAGGATATGATAACTTCTTTCCTTTTTAGTTTTCTCCATCATTAGTTGCAGGAATTTTAATAAATAAAAATGTTTACATCAAAAAAGGAGAAAGAAAGATAGGGACGAGGAGCAGGAACAAGGCACACTTCCAATGACCTAGTTCCGGCATGTAGGCTCTACCTCTTGTAGTTTCTTCACCTCCCAATAGTCTACTTCATTATGAACCCATCAATGAATTGATCCATTAATGAGATCAGTCCTCACGACGCAATCACTTCCACAAAGCCCTATCTCTGAACATTTTGGCTTTGGGAACCAGCCTTCAACACACAGGCCTTTGCGGGGGAGGATATTTCATATCCAAATGATTAGTGTCAATATCAGTTCCATGTGAATCCCAATTCTAACACCCTTGATTGAAGAAGATGTCTTAGATGTCCCACGTTTATCTACGATCCCTGAAGGGGAACCGTGAGAAAGTGTACATATATCTATACATATATATGCTCAGGGAGTAAAGGTTAAAAGAAAAGGCAGAAGACAGCTTTTAGTCCAACTTCGTCAATGTAACAAAGAGGTTAAGCATATGAATTCTGGAATCATACAGCTCACCACTCACCAGCTGTTAGGCTTTGAGCAAGTTACTCATTGGGGGTCCAAATTCATTATCCTATTTGTGAAACAGAGATAATAATATTGTCTGCCTCCTGCAGCTGTTGTAAAGAATACATGAGGTAATATATATACTATGTATTTAGAATAGTTCCTGGAACACAGTAAACATTAAATAAATGCTGGGAACTAACATTACTTCAGAACCCTACTTCATGTTATTTCTTCTGCCTGGAATGTTCTTACTGCTGGCTGTTTGATATCCACACCTAACTTGTTTTCCAATTAATCACCATCTCCTCAGGCAGACCTCCTTTAGCCTTACCTGTAATAGGTTCTGCCCTACTCTGGTTATTCTGAACTATAGTTTACAGTTTTCTTCATAGAAGTCAGCATAATTTGTACTTGATAAATTCACTTGTTCAAGTATTTGTTGTCCATGAGGGCAGACTGCCTTTGCCCAACCTGACAGATTTTAGGTGCTTGACAAATATTTTGGAGGTTTTTGTGGTACTGGGATGGAACCCAGGACTTCACACATGCTATGCAAGTGCTCTACTGCTGAGATGCACTCCCAGTCCTTTCTTTTTATTTTGAAACAGGGTCTCACCAAGTTGCCCAGTATTGTGGTTTGGATCTGGAATGGCCCCCAAAAGTCTCATGTGTTTGATTGTTACAGTTTGTCTATGGAACCATGTGCTGTTGGGAGATTAGGGCTTAGTCTGGAGGGGTGGATTACAGGAGTGTACGTTAGGATTAACGGCACGTAGTGGGAGTTTACCGCACCGGGATCTAGAAGGGGCTAATCACCGGCTGAGACCTGGAACGATATATAAGCTGCTTCCTGCCTTCCTTGAACTACTAGTCTCAACTGTTTATGATGTCGTGAGAAGCTGCCTCCACCTCTGTCTCTGACATGTACTTTGATTGCTGCCGGCCTCCCCTGAATGGACTGTCACCTTCTGAAACTGAGCTAAAATAAACCTTTCCTCCCCTAAATTTGTAGATGTTGGGTATTGAGTCGCAGCACTGAAAAAGTAACTGACACACCCAGGTTGATTTTGCTCTTGGATCCTTCTGCCTCAGCTTCCTGAGTAGCTGAGATTACAGACATGTGTCATTGTGCCTGACTGCTTTATTTTTAAAGCCCTTCTTTTTGCAAAAATCTGATACATTCACTTGAATACCTCAATCACCGTACACCTAACCTCTTCTCTCTCTCTCTCTCTTTTCTCTCTCTCTCTCTCTCTCTCTCTCTCTCTCTCTCTCTCTCTCTTTCCCTCTCTCAACAATCCCAAGGCCACACACTTGCTAGGAAATGGCCCTATCATTGAACCACACACTAAACCCTAGAATCCATCTCTTGAAGACCTCTATCATCTGTGGTGATTAATTGAACATATTCAGTGGAGAAATCATGCTGACTGGGATAAGAGACCTCAAAATGCAAAGACTGACAGAAGGCCAGGGAGCTCTGAGTCCCAGAAGGGAACAGGAAAGTGAAAGGAACATAAAGACAACCTTCACTGTCTTAAGGGACATGAAACGAGACCTATTCAACACCTTTCTGTGACAGACAGGGTCGGGAATATGCTTGTGGCTAGTTCTTGGGGCCAGACACTTTTTGCCAACATTATACCGTAGAGGAGACAGTTAAGGATAAGTCAGCAAAGTATTGTGAAGAAAGCCACAAGAGCTACGTAGGCTTTGGAAGTCGGGTAGTGAACAAGGAAGGTAAGTTAGGTGGCTTGGATACCTGCTGGAGGTGGAAAGGACTGCACAGGGTGAGAAGGGCTGAGAATGCTGTTGAGCCCTGAGCTAAGTAGGGCAAGGTTACTGTAGAACAGAATTAAAGAGTGATGATGTAAAGAAAAATGAACTTATCTATTTTTTAAACAATACATAAAATCTCAAATCTGAGCTACCATATGGAAGGACATTTACTTCTCTTTTATTTCCCATAGAGAAATATATTTGGGCTGCCTCTACTAACTAAATCTGTCTCTGTTAGTCAGACTTGTTTTGTGGTTGCAAGAGAAAAAAAACTCAAATCAAGGAAGCTTAAGGGGGGGTGGGAATCCCATCAACTATATTGTTTCATATCTGAGTAGTTCAGGATAGAGTGTCAAGGACTTAAGAACCTCAGAAATGTCATTAGGCATCTCCCCATTCCCTAGTTTTCTCTAAAATAGTTTCATTCTCTTATTTACAGACAGATAATGTACACCTGTCTGCAGATGTCACTCTTACCACCTCCAAACCCAGTGGTTCCCATCAGAAAAACTGTAAAGAGTCCCAGGGAAGGATTCTGATATTAATAGGTCCATCCTGGGTCATATGTCCATCCCTGAGCCAACCACTGAGTTTAGGAACTTCGATTTAGTACTTCGATTATCAGGCCTGGATTACATGTTGAGCTGTATTACGTGACCTAAGAAATAGAAGCCACTCTGAGTGTAATACTCTACAGAAGGAATTTATTGGTTAAACATGACTGATGGAGGCACTTCAAAGTGAAGCAACTTGTCCAAATACTGTCACTAGCTAGAAGCCACTGCTAACTCTGGGTTGGACAAATAAAGGGAGAAGGTGGTGTTGCTGGGGTCACTCAGTAGAAACTGGAACCATGGTCTGGTGGGATCTGAAACCAAGCCACAGAAGAAAGGCAGCTTCAATAACACAGAGGAGGGAGAAGTACCTTGGCTTCTCCTTTTTCTCACCATCCTCCTATCAATCCCTCTCACAGGGTCTACCAATCCAAACCCAGCCCACAGAGAGCCTGTCCCCCTCTCTTACCCCCGAAATCTAGAAGGAGGAGGAAGAAAGACAAGAAACAGGAATGAGGGCAAACAGGCCAGGGAATGGCACATCTGTGGCCAGGGAGAATGCAGACTGCTATGACTGGCTGTTCTGTTATGGAATGAAGAACCACGGAATGAAGAAGTAGTAACTCCTCCAAGGAAGTTGATACTGTCCTTACAAGGGGGGGGGGGAATCATGGGTGGTATTTGCCAACTTTCCAAACATGAAAGAGGTTACTTTATGAGGTAATGATATTTCTGTCAACTATCCATCTGTCAGAGAGCCTAGAGACAACCGTGAGTACATAGAGGATGGACCAGAGCATTCTTTGAATCCCTTTTGGTTCTCACCTGGCGTATTTCTGCAGTGTTACTGTGTTTTTGACATGTTGCTCCTACTATAATTCTAGGCTATCCATTTCTGTAATTAGTACAAAATAACAAGTGTGAGAACTGCAAGCATATTTACTTCCGAACATGCTGAGGAACCTGGCACCATCAAGTAGGCTACTGATTCCATTCTCAGCTTGCATCTGGTTCTTCCTGGTTACGTCTTTCCTCCTGTTCCATGAGTATCATTTCCAAAAGAGATCAGAGACTTAAAAGTTTACTTTTACATTTTGGCAGAATCAGAAAACTGGATTATTAAAGTTCTTTCTTCCCTCTTTGGAACTCCCAAAAGAAAAGAAATCACAGGAACAGATCTTGGCATAGAAAGAAAATGAGACAGAGAATGTAATCATAATACTGGTGAATGGTTTTCAGACTGACATCTGTACATTAAGAATATGTAAAAATACCAATTTCATGCTCTGACAACTTATTCTGCACCAGGGGTGGGGTAATGCCATGGGAATGCCAAATGTCAAAGAATTACATAATGTCATCTATTTATGTACTCCTTTGATGAGACATCGCTGGGAATGGGAATTCCTAAAGGGAGATATGTCTTAAAAGAGGGAGCAAAGAGGAAAAACATGAAAAGAAAGAAACGGACGAGAGAAGTGATAAAAAGAAACAAATTGTCAGATCAGAATAAAAGAGTGACTATGTAAAGAAAAGTGAATGTATATATTTTAAAACAATACATAAAATCCCAAATCTGAGACACCATCTGGAGGGTTATTGTATTAGTTACTTTTTGGTTGCTGTGACTCAATACTTGGAGTACACAAATTTAGGGGAAGAAAGGTTTATTTTTGCTTATATTTTCATAGGATCACAGTCCACTCAGGGGTGGCCAGCAGCAATGGAAGTACACGGCAGAGGCAGAGGTGGAGGCAGCTCCTCATGACATCACAAACAGGAAGCCAGGTCCCATCAAGTCCAGTCTCTTCCCAGAGGAAAAAGATCTAACAATCTTTCTCCTTCCTTCCTTTTTTACAGTTCAAGTTCCCAGTTAGGCCTCCCACATCTGGGTGTCGGCCAGTGAATTAAGGAAGAACAACCACCCAGATGTGGGAGGCCCAACTGGGAACTCAAACTCTAATCCAGGCTGAGTCCTAACTGCCTAAACCAGGCTGGTTCCTAATTACCTAATCCAGGCGTGGTTCCTGATCACCTCAAGTTGACAGAGTATCTCCAATGGTCACAATCCACTCCAATGCTAAGCCAATGAAATATGTGTGTGTGTCTGTGTGACTGTATATGTACAAACATGATGAGAGAAATTCTAATTACACTCCTCATTTCAGTGACTGGTCACATGGTCATAGCTGGCATCTATAACTACCTTCTTCTACTACCCATTCTGTATTTCCTTGGCCCTCAGCAAGTACCTCAGCAGGTCTTGGTTCTTTCCCTGGTGGGGTGACCCATACCTTCATTCCTGAAGGTTCTGGGCCATTTGTCATCTTGTCTGGATTGGGTTGTGCCAGTTTCCCATTGACTTTAATAACAGGACATGTCAAACTAGGAAGTGCCCTAAAGGATCTCCTGCAGTCCAAACATAGTCCTCCTTGCCTTCTTCATGAAGTATTAGTCCCCCTTGGTAGTCTGGATCAGACTCCTCTGATAACACTGTAACTCCCTTTTTTACTTGCTGCTTCAATGGTACGAAGAAGTCAAAATGACCAGGGGGAAGTCTCAACTTCCAGTTTAATGGAATTATTGTTGTGCCTCCTGGTAAAAGCCTTCTGGACCTCAGACCTCAGATTTCTAGACCATCAGAGCATAAGGTTGTGGGTACAGAAAGTAGAAATTTTATTAATGGGTCACTGGGGGTGATGGTGAGTGGTACCATCCTTGTTCCCCCCCCTTGATTCCTGGACCCATGGATTCTGGCTATGGGAGACAGTACCACATATTGGTCGCTGATTCAGAGCATACACAGCCTCTGAAAAACCTTGCCCCAACCCTGCAAGGTATTACTACCTCGTTGGGGCCATAACTGTGTCTTCGGAACACCATTCCACTGTTCTATTAGTCCAGCTACTTCTGGACGGTGAGAAACATGATAAGACCAGTGAATTACATGGGCATGAGCCTACTGCTGCACTTCTTCAGCCATGAAATGTGTTCCCTGGTCAGATGCAATGCTGTACAGATTATCATGACGACAGAAGAGGCATTCTGTAAGTCCAAGAATGGTAGTTCTGGCAGAGGCATTATGTACAGAAAAGGCAAATCCACAGCCTGAGTAAGTATCTATCCCAATAAGGACAAAATGCTGTCTCTTCTATGGTGGAAGTGACCCAATATAATCAACCTGCTATCAAGTTGCATGCTGGTCACCTCAAGGAATGGTGCCATACTGGGGACCCCATGTTGGTCTCTGTAGTTGACAGAGTGGGCACACAGCAGTGGCTGTAGTCAGGTCAGCCCTGATGAGGAGAAGTCCATGTTCTTGAGCCCATGTATAACCTCCATCCCTGCCACCATGGCCACTCTGCTCATGGGCCCACTGGACAATAACAGGGGCGACTGAGGAAACAGGTTGACTGTTCTTGACAAAATGAGTCATCCTGTCCACTTGATTATTAAGCTCATCTTCTGCTGAGGTTACTTTTTGGTGAGCATTTACATGGAACACAAATATCTTTATATACTCTGTCCATGTGGAGAGGTCTATTTACCTACCTCATTCCTAAATATCTTTCTCACCAGTCTTCTAGTTGTTTTCCTTCCACGTCCCAGACCAGCCAACCAGATCATTAGCTATAGCCCACAAATCAGTATACAGTCGCACATCTGGCCATTTGTTCTTCAAAGAAAAGTGCATAACCAGATGTCCTGCTTGAAGTTCTGCCCACTATGAAGATTTTCCTTCACCACTATCCTTCAGGGATGTCCCAGAGAGGGGCTGCAGCATAGCAGCTGTCGACTTCTGTGTGACGCTTGAAAAATGTGCAGAACCATCTGTAAACCAGGCTATGTTCTTCTCAGTGGATCATAGGGTACACTCCATGAAGACACAAGTGCATGCTGGGGGACAGAGGACAGTACAGCACCATGGGCATTTGGGCCACTTCATGCAATTTACTGTGTTTTCTGGACTTGTGAGCTAAAATAAACCTTTCCTCCCCTAAATTTGTGGGTGTCAGGTATTGTGTCAGTGCAATACGAAAGTAACTAAGTTATTTACCTCTGTTTTATTTCCCCACAGTTACCACTTCCATGTTTAATTTCTTTCCTTCATATGTATAGTAGGGCTAATTTTTGGTCCAAATTGTTATAGCATCAACAAAAACTTCAATATAAGAATTCACTCATAATCCTATTGTTCCAACATACGAATTCACCCACAACCCTATTGTTGAGGCTAATTTTACCATTCTGTGCTAGTTATTATTCAAATCATAGTGTTATACAGCAGCTAGTATAATACAAGTAAAAAGTCACATCCTTTCTAAAAATTATCATAGGAGTTCCAAGGATCCTCTTTAATTACCTAAGAATACAAAAGGTTTAGTTTATTCATCATTCTTGTATTTTGTGTTGTGGAACTTTTAGGTCTCTCTTCTCTTTTTCATAGTTTTTTTTTTTTTTTTAAAGGGTCTCGGTCTGTATTCCAGGCTGGTCCTGAACTCTGTGTTTCAATAAATGGTCTATCGGCCTTCTCTGACTCCTCCTCCCTCACACTCAACCAGTCACTGTATACTTTCGATTCTACCTCAGCTACATCACTTTAGTCTATCTCCCACTGCATTTTCTCTGCTTCAGTTATTACGATCTCTCTCCAGAATAACTGCTACAGATGTTCAACTGGTCTTACGTGCTCTTTAACCCATCTTTCTTCAATATAAATTGACAGTATTATCTGTAATATATAAGTACAACCTTATTATGTCCTTGTGTCCTGCTATACCTTTTGAAGAATGCCCAGATCTGGTAACAAAAACCACGGAGTGGTACAGTGAAGATGGGATTTCTGCTGCTCTACTCACACTGGCTATAAATCACTAGCTGACAAAGTTACCTCCTTGGCATTGCACTAGGCCCTGCACCATCAGCTGAATCCTAGGGAATCAAAGGATTACCTGCTCCTACCACAAGGTTCTGATGAATTTTAGAAGAGTACAAAATCCCTGTGCAAAAATGTTACTGAAACTAGAAAAAAATTTTAAATTAGCACTTTGACTTATATACCCATATAACAGCCAGAAGATTTGACTATTTTCTATTTCGCTGAAGTTATTTCTGCAGGTCATGGCGATCCCATCTAGTACTATGCAGATACACATTCACTAACTGGCTCTTAGAGGGGGAAAACGCCCTGATGTAAAGCAGCTTCTGATTTTCATATCATAGTATAATATTCCCAAAATGGTGGATTTTGATTTCTAATATTTTTTTTGAGGCAGGGTCTCGCTCTGCAGCCCAGGCTGGTCCCAAAGTCACTATGGAGCCCAGGCTGGCCTTGGACTCATGGCAATCCTCCTGCCTCAGCCTCCCAAGTGCAGGGATTAAAGGTGTGTACACCACCACACACAGCTTATGTGGTGCTGGGGGATCGAACTTGGGTATTTAGCACTTGTTTGGCAAGCGATTTAACCACTGAGCCATCCCTCCAGCCACTGATTTTGATTTCTAAAATGTGTAATTGTTGAACACATTGTTGGGAAAAGATGTACAATAGATACAATGCCTTTTTTTTTTTTTTTTTTTTTTTTTTTTTTTTTTTTTTTTTTTTTTTTTTTTTTTTTTTTTTTTTTTTTTTTTTTTTTTTTTTTTTTTTTTTTTTTTTTTTTTTTTTTTTTTTTTTTTTTTGGTACTGGGAGTACAATGTACGGCCTTCACTGAGCAACATCTCCAGCCCTGCCCCCCTTTTTGAGACTATGTCTCACTAAGATGCTAACATGCCCAGGCTGCTGTCAAACTGAAGATCCTCTTGCCCCAGTCTCAAAGGGTTCTAGGATTACAGGCCTGCACCATAAGTTTTCTTAAGAATAAGGATGATTATATAACAAATCATGTTGAATTTTGAATGTTTGTTACTACTTTTAAAAGTATTGTAAGTTTATATAACTTAGTTTTAATCAATTACCATGTGTAACAACCAGCTTGCAAAGTTTCTTCACGTCCTTAAATCAGCTTTCATGAGCTAGTATGAGACAGCTCCAGCACCAGCATTACCACTTCCCTTTCCCTGTTCTCAGGTGAGTCTCCTACCTGGCCTTTTTTCTCTCATCACATATACCCCACACTAGCCAGTAGGTAGGTTGCTCAAGCCATGCATTTGGGCATTTCACTTCTCTTAAGACCTCCCAGCAGTCTTGTTTATCTTGCGGATAAAACCAAATTCCCTTTCTAGAGTACCTTGTCTTTGTGTCCGCCACTCACTTCCTCTGCAGCTTCCAACTATTCTTCAGTCCTGCTTTTCCTTTGTCCTTCCACCTCCCACACGCTGTGCTCAGTTAGACAGTTCACTTACACTTTTACAGTGCCCAAGGCTGAGCCAGGCTCAGTTCAACCTCTACGGCTTGCCCTGGCAAGCTTCCCATCTGTCACATTGCTTGTCTGGTCCTTGTTCCGCCACATTCTTTTACCTGGACCCATCCTTTTGCTTATATACAAACTCCTCATTTTTGTGTCCCATGCTCCATAATACCTCTAACTTAGAATCTGTAGGTACCTTTCCACACACTTCTTTATAGATCTGTTTCTTTCTATCATATAATAAACACCCAGGATAGGATTGAGGCAGAATGAGAACTCAGGTAAGTATCTGTTATGTGAAGAAATGAATGAGGGCCAAGGAAGTGCTAAAGCTGAAGTCCCAAGAAGCGGGGTGGGGGGGAATCCATGTGGTGAGAGCCAGGTCTGGCAGCACAGGCCCCTAATCTGGCACTCTGGGTGGCTAATGTAGAAGATTGTGAATTGAGTCCAGCGTGGGCAACTTAGTGACTTGGCAAGACCCTCAAATAAGACCCAAAAATAAAAAAGAGCTGGGGACGTAATTCACTGTGAAGGCCCGGTGTTTGATCCCCAATACCACAAAGAACAACACAAAGAAAGCAAAACAAACAAATAAACAAACAAAAAAGCAATGTAGTAAGGCCAAGGATAGTACAGTAGGCCTGTTCTTGCTCTTGATTAACCAAAGAAGAAATTTCTTCCCACAGAAGCAGAGGATCTCAACAATAGAAATAAACCTAAAGGTTCTGCAGAGCAAAGAAGTCAGTTTCAAATTCTAAATCAACCTCAGATGTTACAACACGAACGGACCTTGAAGACGTATCAACTGAAATAAGCCAGGCATAAAGGGCACATGTTAATCAGCTTTCTATCTTGGTGACAAAATATCTGAAATAATCAATATCCTGTCCTTTGACTTCTAGTTCACAGTTTTTTTATTTTCTACTCGCCTATTGCTTTCCTTGAGTAAAATGTTCTAAACTAAGTGTTTTTATAGGTAGGATTTTTATTTTCAGAACTGCAATGAGCAGAACTGCAATGTGGAGATGTCCTTGGAAAGTATGAATTTATATTGTTATGGGATAAATTGTGCCCTCAAAAAGGATATGTTTAAGTTGAAATCCCAATGTGACCTTACTTGAAAATAGGGTCATTGAAGATATAGTGACTTATAATATGATGGGCCCTTAGTCCCCTGTGACTGTTAGGCTTATGAGAGAAGAAAAGAGACATATATGGAGAATACACCTACATCTAACAGAGCCAAAGATTGCAGCAATGCATCTGTACACCAAGGAATGTCAAGGATTACTAAGAACTTCCAGAGAGCAAGAACAGATTTGTGGCCCCTAGAGCCACCAGAGACAGCACAGCACTGACATCCTGATCTTCAACTTCCAGCCTCCACAACTTTAAGGAAATAATTTTATTGTTTTTAGTTACCCTGTTCTGTACTGATTTCTCTCAGCAGTCCTAGAAAATAGATAGATAAATATGACCAACACATATGTTTCCTGGGCTAAGAAAGGATCAAAAACAGATCTGTTAAGGTCTTGAAGTAGAGGTCATCATAGACTAGGAGTTGGGCTGAGCTCAAATCCTTGGTAGACTTAAGCTTCAAATTCCCAGCTTCTAGCATACCATCATAAGGGGACTAAACCTAGGGACTATTCTTTGAGTGTGTCCCCCAGCATTCATGTGTTGGAAACAATCCCCAAAGTCATATAGTAATAACATTAAGTGGGTAGAAACTTAACTATAGTTTTTAGCAATGGAGGAAAGTGATTAGACTAGAAAATATCACTAGAATAGGACCCCCATGACTGAATCCTGGTAGTTGTGTGTGTGTGCATGTGCATGTGCATGTGTGAGGACGTGTGCATGTGTGGTGAGAGAGAGAGAGAGAAAGATTCTGTCTCTTGCCATGTGATGCTATGTGCTGCCTCAAGACTTCCAAAAAGAAAGCTATCATCAGATTCAGGCCGCTGAACCTCCAGAACTACTGTGATCTAAATAAATATCCTTTCTTTTTTACCATATATATAATATATATACATATATATTATACATAATTTTTACATTAAATGAGTATTTTGTGCATATATATATATATATATATATATGTATATATAAAACACTTATTTGATGTTGGTTGTAAGTTTATCATAAGAAAACTAATCATTGCAATGACAACCTGAATGACAACCTGAATATCTTTTCAATGTACAAACATTTACCTTTTAGTACTCAGCTGAGGAATATGAAATTTAACTTCTCTCTTTTTCTCATGTTTTCTAACCTTATGAATTTCATAGTTATTATTCTTTTCTTACGTGAACTGGTGGGTAAAGCCATGTTAAAGAATCTCAAAAAAGATATAATAACATACAGAAAAAAAGAACTTTTGGCATATCACCCCAATAAAGAGTCCTGCTGGAACCAGAGAAGAAGCATCAAGGTTTGGATACTGAAGCCCATTCTAGGGGTGGGAATCTGAGCTAATAAGTAGTGAGCTGAGTGGTAAAGTGGGTCAGATGCAGAGGATTAAGTATGTTAAATATCACATGGTTCCTCTGATTTGGGAAAACTCAGAACACAGGCATTCTATAGAACCAAATGAGTGTGATCGTAGGAGTTACGAGGGGATGTGGACGGAATGGGATGGCCAAAAATGAGTAGGGGAAGGGAGCATAATATAGATGCAACACATATGTGCACAAAATACTCAAGTCCATTGTAAACATCATGTATTGCATATAATGGGAAAAAAGTATTAAAAATTATAAAGATCAGAGCAGAAATTAATGAAATTGAAACAAAAAATACAAGAGATCAATGAATCAAATACTTGGTTCTTTGAAAGAATAAGACTGATAAACCTCTAGCTAAACTAACCAAAATAAGTAAAGAAAAAACCCAATATCAATGAAACTAGAAATGAAAAGTGTGAAATTAGAATGGACACCTGATGAAATTCAGTGAATTCTAAGGAACTATTTAGAAAACTTACACTCCAGCAAATTGGAGAATTTAGGAGAAATGGATAAATGTCTAGATACATAACAAAATACCAAAATTTAACTAAGAAGACACAAAACACCTGAAGAGACCTGTCTTAGTTACTTTCTTGTTGCTATGACAAAATACCCAACCTCCACAATTTAAGGAAGAAAAAATTTATTAAGCTCACAGTTTAAGAAGATCTCTCTCACACACCGTCCATTACTGGGGCAGCAGGTAATAGTAGGGGTACCTGGCAGGGGCTGGAGAGCTGTTCACCACATTTTAGACAGAAGCCAAGTGAGGCAGGAGCCAAGTTAGCCTGAAGATTCAGGCAAAGGCCAGAGCTTTCCCAAGAAGAAGCTCTAACAATGTTTCTTCTTCCTTTCTTTAATTATGTATAGTTGCCAGTTGGACCTCCCTCAGGGTGAGTGTTCCTCCCTGATTTCCTGGTCCACAAGTCAGCAACACATACCTGAAATCTCTGTCCTGAGGCCCAATTACAACAAATTGGTGTAATCTTTCCAGGTCAAACCCCAAGCATTTGTCCCTTTCAGCCAGGCCCTATCTCCCCAAAACACACAGTTTCATAATTATTCCACTGTACTCACACATATGAGGCTTTTGGGGGCACTACAAATCCAAACAATGTCAAGGCCCATAACAAGCATGGAAATTGAGGCAGAAATAAAGTCTCTACCTACAAAGCAAAGCCCAGGGCCAGATGGATGCACAACAGAATTCTACCAGTATTTTTAGAAAAGACCAATCACCAATGATTCTTAAACTATTCCATAAAATTGAAAGAGAAGAAACATTGTCAAACTCATTTCTGGAAGCTACCACTAGCCTGATACAAAACCCAGACAAAGACTTAACCAGGAAAGAAAACTATAGACCAATATCCTTAATGACTATAGATGCAAAAAAAAAAAAAAAAAAAAAAGCCTGTGATAAAATCCAACACACATTCATGAGAAAACCCCTTAGGAAAATTGGTATAGAAGACCTTACCTCAAACTGATAGAAGCTATTTACACCAAATATACTGCCAATAGTATGCTAAATAGGGAAGACTTGAAAGCATTTCTCCCTAAATCAGGAAAATGACAAGGGTGTTCACACTCACCACTCCTATTCAATATATTACTCAAAACCCTAGCAAGAGCAATCAGGCAAGAGAATGAAATAAAGGGAATATGTAAAAGAAAGGATAAAGTTAAATTATCCTTATCTGCAGATGACATAATTCTCTACATAAAGAACCCCAAAAAGTCTGCCACGAAACCCTTAGAACTAATTAAAAAATTGAGCTGAGTTGCAGGATACAAAATTAATAGAAAAAAAATCAATAGTATTTGTGCACACTAGCAATGAAGTCACTGAGAAAGTGCTGAGAAGAATAATCCCAATCTCAATAGATACTCAAAAAATTCAATACCTGGGGCTGGAGAAATGGCACAGCAGTTAAAGTACTTGCCTTGCAAGCATAAGGCCCTAAATTCAATCCCCCAGCACCACATAAAGCTGGACATGGTGGTGCACACCTACAATCCCAGTCCTTGGGAGGCTGAGGCAGGAGGATTGATGTGAGTCTAAGGCCAACCTAGGCTACATAGTGAGTTCAGGACTAGCCTGGACTACACATTGAGACCCTGTTTCAAAAAACAAAAAACAAAAAAACACCTTAAACACCTAGGATAAAACCTAACTAAAAAAGTGAAAGATTAAGCCTAAGGAAGTGAAGAACCTCTACAAAGAAAGCCACATTATGCTGGAAAAAAATTGAATTCAATCATCAAATTATATTACAAAGTGACAGTGATTAAAAACTGCATGGTATTGACACAAAAACAAGTTGACCAATGGAACAGAACTGAGGATGCAGAGACAACCTTAAGCATCCTCAGCTATCTGATCTTTGACAAAAGGGCCAAAAACATATGCAGTTGGTTTTCATACATCATATTTTTCTGAAACAATACATTCATCTGTTGATGGACAATTCACTTCAATCATGTCTGGACTACTGTGAATAGTTCTACAGTAAACATGGCAGTGCAGGCATCTCTTTGATTTCCCTTCTTTTGGATGTATACTCAGTACTGAGATTGCTGGATAATATGGTAGTTTTAACTTTTTGAGGAAACTCTATACTGTTTTCTATAATGATTGTACTAATTTATATTTCTACTCATAGTGTATAAATATTAGGAGCATTTGTCTTTCTTTTATTCTCTTTCTTTCTCTCATCAAGGATCTTGCTATGTCTCAGACTCATTGGCTCAAGTGATCTTCCTGTATTAGCTACAAAGTAGCTGAGATTACAGTCACATGCCACCTCATGCAGCCATCTTGATCATAACCACCATCATGCTCACTAGGTGACCCTGCACCATTCTACCTGGCTTATCTTTTTGCAAGGACTTTTTTTTTTTTGTAGAGATTGTTCTGTCCCCATTGAATGTTCTTGGCACCCTTTTTAAAAATTAATTCATTATAGGTGTGTTGGGGTCTTCAGGGCCCAAGAGCCTCAGCATCGCTGACCTTGGCCGAATTCCTTCCTTCCCGCGAGCAAATGTTACTACTTTGTAAATTAAGCCAGGTGTTGTTTTGCTTAAGCTCCTGGAACTGCTCCTTATTGCATCCTCCCTCCTCTACTCCTTCCCTCCACCTGGGCGACCCCACGCTGGTTAAGGCCTTGCTGACTGGCCCAAGATAACTACCTCAGTCTACTTAAGCCCTTATACTTCCCTAAATAAACTGGAGATGGCGATCACTAAATCGACTCCCCCGAGTGTGTTACTCTGTCGTCTGATCCTTCCTCGGCTGTTTCGGGGGTCCCCACAGGATGGAGACCCCTACATAGGTGTCTGAGTTTACTTCTGTAGTCTATTCTGTTGTTATATATTTTCATTGTTTTCATATCAATATTTAGGTCTTTGATCCACTTTGATTTGATTTTGGTACATGGAGGGCATTTAGATTTATTCAGTACATGCTAACAAGTTCTCTCAACACTACTTACTGAATAGGCTATTCTTTTTCCGGTGTATATTTCTGGCCTTTCTGTCAAAGATCAGATAGCTGAGGATGCCTGTGGTTTTCTCTGCATCCTCAGTTCTGTTCCATTGGTCAACCTATCTGTTTTTGTGTCAATACTATGCGGTTTTTAATCACTATCACTTTGTAATATAATTTGATATCTGAATTCAATTTTTTTTCAGCATAACATGGCTTTCTTTGTAGAGATCCTTCACTTCCTTAGTTAAGTTTAATCTTTCACTTCCTTAGTTAGTGTCCTATTGAGAAAGTCTTTGCCCATACCTATATCTTCAGGAGTTTTGCCTACTCTGTCCTCCAGCAGGTTCATTGTTTCATTTCAATATTTAGGCTTTGATCCACTTCACTTTGATTTTGGTACATGGTGATAGGTGTGCAGCTAGACTCATTCTTCTATACATGGCTAAGCAGTTCTCTCAGCACTATTTATTGAATAAGCTTATGACAGTACCACAGTGATTCTTACCCCATTTTTATTAGTATACATATGCAACTCACAATGGTTATGTTAGGCTTGGGAATTCTGTGCACATATATATTGCATCAACCTCACACTCCCTTCCCTTTCCCCTTTTTACCCTAATGTACTCTCTCACATCCCCATTGTCTCACAATATCTTGTCCAGTTCACTCTATTATTTATTTGTGTTCTGGGTTTCTCATATTGGAGAAAGTATGTGATATTTAACTTTTTGAGCCTGACCACACTTCACTCACTTTGCATGATGGCCTCAAGTTGTATCCACTTATTGGCAAATGATTCAAATCTATATGTCTTTATGGAACAGTAGTACTCAATTGTGAATATATAACACATTTTTGTATGCATTGGTCCATTGATAAATATTTTGGCATCTTCCACAATTTATTGTTAGCCATGCTGCTATAAACATAGCTGTATATGTCTCCCTGTAATATTTTGCTTTTAACACTTCTGGAAAGATACCTAGAAGAGATGATATCACTGGGTTAAATGAAGTATTTATTTTCAATTTTTTCAGGAATCTTCATAGTGGTTGTACCAGTTTATAGTCCCACCAGCAATGCAAAACAGTTCCTTCTTCCCTACATTCTCGCCAGTATCTGTTGCAGCTCATTTAGCTCCTGCCCAACTTGGCTTCTGTCTACAATGCTGTGAGCAGTTCTCCAGCCTCTGGCACATGCTTCCACCACTGCTGGCTGCCTGTGAAGGGATTGTGTGAGACCTTCTGAAACTGTGAACTAAATTCTTCCTCTCTTAAGTCATGGATGCTGGGTATTCTGTCCCACTGTCCCGCAATAATTAAGTAACTAAAACAACCTGTAATCCTATCACTGATCACAAGTTTGAGCCTAGTTTGGACAACTTAGCAATGCAGTGAGGCCCTGTTTGGAAAACAAAACTAAAACTGTTATGAGGATGTAACTCATTTTGAAGGCCCCAGGCCTCAGTATCAGAAATAAAGAAAAGAACAAATCCAGGTGTTCAGGTGTCATCACCCAGCACAAAATGCTTGACTGTTTTAATGACTTTGTTTCTCCTATAAAATTTGGAATGGTGCCAGGGTCACCTAGTGAGCAAGACTGCTTATGACTGCATGTCACGCTGCATCCCTACAGTGGATAAAGGAAATATGAAGTGGAGGAGACTTCTGGTCAAGATGGTGGCAGAGCAGGAGCCCTAGAACAACTATCTCTAAAGAAATATAAGAGCACAAATGGAATCTATAACATAATCAAAGAAGTAGATGTAACAATAAAGCTGGCGATCACAGGCTGGAGAAGCCAGTGTGGTGCCCTCTCACCCAAGGGAAGGCAACTTGCGGACAAGCAGCAGTGGGCTCCTTCTCTCTTGCCCACAGAGAAGAGGGGTCAGCGGTCAGAGGTCCAGGATTTGCACAAAGCCTTAGAGGTGAGTAGACTACAAATTTCCCAACCACGTAACCTAAGTAACAGTAACAGTAACGGGACCACAAAGAACCCTCTGAGCAGGGCAGGTATGGAAAGGAACCAGCATGGACAGGGAGGGAGCTGGGACCCACAGGGGAGCCCAGAGAGCAGTGCACTGCAACTGTGCCCTGCTGGGACAGCAGACTGTGAGAGGTGCATGCCTGCCCAGTGGGAATGCACGGGAGGCCTGAAGCAATGCACCCCAACTGTGCCCTGAGGTCTGCGAGAAGAGTGCATCAAACCCTGACAGTAAAGCCAGGGGCGCTCCCCCACAACTGAGCCTTGCTGGGAAGGCAGGACTGCAAGAAGACCTTGTCAGCCCTGCCAGGACCCAATAGGAGTGGGACAGGAGCACACAGAGAGAGGATCCTAGCAGTACACCCCCAACTGTGCCCCACACCACCTTGACCAGAGAGGAGCATCAAAAGGGAGAGAATGAGAAGAGTCCCCCAGAGGAAAAGAACAGTGGGGTGATTCCACCAGGCAGTAGCATCTGAAACCACCTCCACATAAACTCATAGATGCTAACATCATAAATGATCTTCATATTTAAGTTACATTAACAAATACTCTGTCAAGGTAACAGAAAGAGTCTAATTCAAGAATCTCAGGAAAAGAAATTGAGCCCATCAACAATACCAGAACCTCAACTCACTGCAACAGAGCCATGAGGAAACAAAGTAGTAAGTCACTTACAGAAAGACCTAACAAGCCAGAAAACGATATCAGGGATCTAGAAATAGCAGAACCCAAAGTTAAGAAAGGCAAAAAAATATAATTTCTGGGCCCAGAAATTCTTAGAATTGAAACAGGAAATGAAACAGGAAATGAAAGTGCTATGCTAGGACATAGCTATGCTATCAGCAAACACTGACAAGAAATTAGAGGAAAACAAAAAAGATACTAACCAGAAGATAATGAAGGCAATACAAGAAATTACAGAAGAATTCAGCAGAAATATAAAACTATTGAATGCTGATATTACGGATGTGAAAAACACACAGGAAAAAAATAAGTAACCAGCTTGAACATTTTGAGAATAGAATATCAGACCTAGAAGATAAAGTGGCTCTGCTGGAATGTACAGGCATTAATGAATGCAAAACAAAGAAGAAAAAAAGGGAATGGTTACAACAGCTGATGAATGATTCAAAGAGAAACAACCTCAGAATTATGGCAGTGTGGGAGAAAACTGAAGACAAAACAAAAAGCCTTAAAGGTCATGCCCAATGAAATATGGAAGAAAATTTCCCAAATCTAAGTAAGAAATGAACATTGAACTACCGTAGACATTAGAACACCAAACAACCATGATTAGAAGAGAACCTCTTCACAACACATCATAATTAAAATACTAGAGACCCAACACAAAGAGAGAATATTAAAATCTGTAAGAGAAAAACAGAGGGTGACTTACAAAGATAAGCTCATCAGAATAACTGCAGATTTCTCAACCCAGATCCTAAAAGCCAGGATATCATGGAGCAATGTCATCGAAGCACTAGGAGAACATAAATGCCAACCCAGACTGCTATAACCAGCAAAACTGTCTTTTAAATTAGAGGGAGAAGTTAAATCTTTCCATGATACAGAACTTTTAAAGCAATCTACAGCCACTAAGCCAGCAGAGAATACTTAAAGGAAACTTAGATAGCAAAAGGGAGGCTACCGACACCACAGACCCCAGAGAAAAAGGTACAACAGATATAGGAGAATGAGCTGACAAAAAAGTAAGTAAAGTAAATAATGCTGAAGAATCATAATGACGGCAGGACATACATAATATACCTCGATAATTATTCTGAACATGAATGGCCTCAATTCACCTACTAAAAGACATAGACTGGCTGACTGGATCAAAAAATAAAAATTCACAATTTACTACTTACAAGAGACACACATTACCCACAAGGAAACTCAGGGACTGAAAATAAAAAGATGAAATTTAATATTTCATGTAACAGGACCCAGTAAACAAGTAGGGTTAGCTATATTAGTTTCAGACCATCAGATTTCAAAACAAAAAATTTAGAAGAGACAAAGATGGTCACTGTATACTGGTTAAGGGAACAACAGAACAGGAAGAATTCATAATCATCAATATATATGCTCCCAACTCTGAAGCACTCAATTATGTAAACCAAAAATTTTTAGATTTTGAAAGGTCATATAGGCCCCAATGTGATTATAGCAGGGGGCTTTTATACTCCACTTTCACAGACAGATCAATCGGATAGAAAATCCACAAAGATATACAGTAGTTAAATGACACTATAGAAAACATGGAGATTTAATAGATGTTTACAGAGATTTCCACCCAACATCAACAGAATACACATGTTTCTCAGCAGCACATAGAACATTTTCTAAAATAGACCATATTTTAGGTCACAAGTCATGCTTAAATAAATGCAAAGGAATAGAAATAATTCATTGCATGCTTTCAGATCATGGTGGAATAAAACTGGAAATTAACAGCAAAAAAAACAAGAAAATATACAAATACATGGAGACTAAACAACTTACTACTGACCAAACAATTGATCACAGAAGAAATCAAAGAAGAAATAAAAAACTTCATCCACCAAATCAATACTAAAAAATCAATACCTTTTCTCTACACCAACAATGAACTCAGAGTTAAATGATTAAGTAATATATCATATCAGAATCTACGAGACACAATGAAAGCACTACTTAGAAGGAAATGAATAGCCATAAATGCACACATCAGAAGAACAGAACAGCCACAAATAAACATGTTAATGATGCAATTTAAGGCTCTAGAGAAACAAGAACAATCTAATCCAAAAAGCAGTACAAGAAAAGAAATTATAAAGATCAGATTTGAAATTAATGAAACTGAAATTAAAAGGACAATAAAAAAGATTAATAAGTCAATGAGCTGTTTTTTTTAAAAGAATAAACAAGATTGACAAACCTCCAGCTACACTCACCAAAAGAAGGAAAGAAAAAGCACAGATTAATGCACCTATAAGTGAAAAGGGTAAAATAACAACAGACTCTGCAGAAATTCAGAATATTATGAGAAATTATTTGGAACACCTATATTCTAACAAGTTAGAGAATTGGGAAGAAATGAATGACTTTCTAGACACATGCAAAATACCAAAAATGAATGAAGAAGACATAAAAATCTTGAATAACCCATTACACACACAAAATTGAAGCAGTAATAAAGTCTCTACCTACAAATAAAATCCCAGGAACAGATGGATTCACAGTAGAGTTTTTTCAGTACTTTAGGGAAGAACTAACTCTAATTCTTGTCAAAGTGTTCCATGAAGTTGAAAGAGAAGGAATATTATGAAACTCATTTCTGGAGGCTAGCATCACCTTAGTCCCAAAACTAGACAAAGATTTAACCAGGAAGGAAAATTATCTCCTTAATGAATATAGATGCAAAACTTCTCAATAAGATTCTGGCAAATTGGATCGAGCAAGTAATCAGGAAGATCATACACCACGATCAAGGGACTTATTCCTGGGGTGCAAGGCTGGTTCAACATATGTATCAATCAATGTAATATATCACATCAACAAAAGTGAAAACAAAAACCTCATGATCATCTCAATTGATGCAGAAAAAGCCTTTGATAAAATTCAACAATCTTTCATGATAAAAACTCAGAAAATTAGGTATAGAAGGGCCTTATCTCAAACTCATAGAATCCATATAAGTCAAACCTGCTGCAAGTATCATAGTAAATGGAGAAAAATTGAAAGCATTTCCCCTTAAATCAGGAACATGACAAGGCTGTCCACTCTCACCACTTTTATTCAACATAGTTCTTGAAACACTTGCCATATCAATCAGGCACTAAAATAAAATAAAGGAAATATGAATTGGAAGGATGAAGTCAAACTATCCTTATTTGCAGATGATATGATTATCTACTTAGAAGTCCCCAAAAACTTAATTATGAAACTCTTGGAAATAATAAACAAATTCAGCCAAATCACAGGCTACAAAATGAATACTAAAAATCAATGCCTTTTCTCTACACCAACAATGAACTCACTGAGAAAGAGCTCAGAAAAATAATCCCATTCTCAATAGTCCAGCAAAAAATTAAATAGTGAGCAGTATATCTAACCAAGAAAGTGAAGGACCTATATAAAGAAAACTACAATACACTGAAAAAAGGAATTGTAGATGACATTAGAAAATGAAAAGACATCCCCTGTTCCTGGATAGGCAGAATCAATATAGTCAAAATGACTGTACTGCCAAAACTGATACACAGACTCAATGCAATTCCCATCAAAATAAAAACAATTTTTTTCACAGAACTTAAGAAATCATCCTTAAATTCACATAAAACCAAAGGAGACCTAAAATAGCCAAAGCAATCTTGAGTACCAAGACCAAGGCAGAAGCCATTACAATACTAGACATCAAGTTATACTATAAAGCAATAGTTGTAAAAACTATATGGTAGTGGCACAAAAACAGATAGACAGACCAGTAGAACAGAACTGACGATGCAGAGAAAACTCAAATACCCTCTGCTACCTAATCTTCGATAAAAGAGCCAAAAATATACACTGGAAAAAGGACAGCCTCTTCAACAAATGGTGCTGAGAAAATTGGACATCCACATGCAGAAAAATGAATATAGACACACACCTGTCACCATGAACCAAAATTAAATCAAAGTGGGTCAAAGACCTAGATATTACAACTGAAACACTGAACCTCTTGGTAGACAAATTAGGCAAATATCTAAAAGACACAGGTGTAGGCAAGGACTTTCTCAATAAGACATCAAGAGCAAAAGAAATAGCCCCAGAATCAACAAATGGGATTATGTCAAATTAAAACATTTCTGCACGACAAAGAAAATTATCAACAGTGTAAAAGAGAACTGACGGACCGGGAAAAAATATTCATCACCAATACCTCAGATAGGAGACTCATAACCAGAATATATAGGAAACTGAAGAAAAGTAAGCCCCTCAAAATCAAAGATCTGATTGAAAAATGGGAAAAAGAAATGAAAAAGCAGTTCTCCGATGAAGAAGTTCAAATGGCCAATAAGTATATGAAAATATTCTTAACATCCTTAGCCATAAGAGAAAAGCAAACCAAAACATCACTAAGATACCATCTAATTCCAGAAAGAATGGCATATATCAAAAACACAAACAGCAATCAGTGCTGGTGAGGCTGTGGGGAATAAGGAACCATCTTGCACTGCTGGTGGGAATGTAAACTGGTACAACCACTATGGAAAGCAGTAGGGAAGTTTCTCAAAAGACTGGTAATAAATATCCCCTTTGATCCAGCGATACCTCTCCTGGAAATATTCCCAAAAAAGTACAAAACAACACATAATAGAGTTACATGTATACTCATGTTCATAGCAGCACAATTAACAACAGCTAAAACATGGACGACACCAAAATACCCATCAACAGACCAACGGATACACAAACTGTGGTACTTATACACAATGCAATACTATGCATCTATAAAGACAGATACATTGGAGGCTTTTGTAGGTAAATGGAGGCAACTTGAGGCCATCATGCTTAGCGAAGTAAGTCAGAAGCAGAAGGTGAAATATCAATTGGTTTCCCTGATATGAGAACCAGATCACAATTATTTGATATAACTTAATGTGGGGAATAATGGGAACTGAAGGGGAGGAGAAGGGAGTGGGAGGGTTAAAAAGGGAGAGGAGAAGGATTTGTAATTTTGCCATAATATGTATGTGCACAAAATACTCAATATCAATGTAAACTTTATGTATTGCATTTCCATATATCAATAAAATGGAAAAAAGAAAATATGAGGTGTACACATACACAGTGAAACACTATTCAGCCATAAAAGGACAAAATTTTGTCATTTGTGACAAAGGAAATGAAATTGAGATCATAATGTTAAGCGACATATAGAATGTTTTAGGAGTGACAAAGAAGGTCGGTGGTAGTTCGCAACATTATAAATCCACTAAATGCTGTGGGATTGTTCATTTTAAAATGATTGTTTGGATATAAATTTCCCCTCAGATATTTAAAAATGAAATACAAAATTGCAAAACTGTATTCTGTCCAGAAGATGTGAACTTTTCATAAATACAGAGAGGTTAAAAGTAAAAGGATATAGATGGCTGAGAGTACAGCTTAGAGGTGGAGGGCTTACCTAGCTTTTGTGAGGGCCTAGGTTCAGCTTCCAGCACCTAAAACAAACAAATGTGTATAAGGATAAAAAAGATGCACTGTTTAAATAGGAAGACTGATCACTTCAAAAGAACAACAGTAAAATAGTAAGAAATCTGGAGGGACCACATAAAGTAGTATCAGATAATGTAAGAGTACTGCAAAGATAAAGACAGACTTTGTAATGATACTAGATTCATCAATGTAAACATACGAATGTAATGATGGTTTCAAAATAGCTGAAAAAATATTGCTTTAATTAAACTGAGAAACACAAGTTTTTCATTATAATTATACCATTTGTTAATCAGTTTATTAATAAACATTTGTTCCTGATTTTTGTTGGTATTGCACAATGAATTTCTTTGTGTGTGTTCATATATAAATATATTTTATTTTGATGCAGTACGGCCAAATTGCATTTCTAAAAGTCACCAACTTACTCTCCTAACAACAATTGTATGAAAGCCCAGATTTTTTTTTTTTTTTTTTTTTTTTTTTTTTTTTTTTTTTTTTTTTTTTTTTTTTTTTTTTTTTTTTTTTTTTTTTTTTTTTTTTTTTTTGTCTAATACTGTTTTCTCATTTGCTCTTGGAAAAACATCAAATTTCTAAAGGTATTCAAAGCCCTGTCTGTCCTCTCCCTGTGTCTCTGGCCTCCAGCACTTCTTCAATCCTTCTTTCTTTTCTCCAGACACAGTGGACTTCTTTCAGTCTTTAATGACCTGTGCCAGAAACTTTCACCTGTTCCTTCTGCTTCAAATTCCTTACCCTTCATATTTCTTTTTATTTTTATTTCTTGTTATCTCTCAGATCTCAGACCACTTCTTTGGAAGTCTTTCCTAGTCTTGCTGACTGGAACCATATTGCTCTTGAAGTTTCTTACAGTCTTTCATGCAAAACACTTATTTAAAATAAAATTGTACATTGATTTTAAGTATGTTTATTTAACATCTGTCTCAACCACTGTACCTACCATGCCATCATAAAAAGAGATTAGGTCTCCTCATTATTTTACATACATGACACTTAGTAGTATAGTCCATATTGATTCAAATAAATAAAAATAACTGTTACTATCAATCTTTCAAAATTTGTCAATCTAGACTTCTGGGCAAGATGGTGGCTAAGCAACAGAGCTGCATGATATCTCCACCTAGATCCACTTAAAAAGTTGAGATTATCATCAAAAATGGATTATTCAATGTACCTAGGAGAGGGAGGAGCACCCTAACAATTAAAAGGAGGCCATAGGAAGATCAGGAATACCAAAGAAACATCAGAAGTGAAAAAAAAAAAAAATAGCAGCCAAGGAAGCCACGCCAGGCCAACTGCAAACAACTGTGAGCTGCAGGCATCTGCCCACCGAGGAAATCCCACCTGGAGACAGGAACCTTAGATTGAGGTAAACACAGATCCAGGAGAAGTGGGAATAGACAGCACCTGGCAGCCCCAGTCTCCAGAAATGAGTGGGCAGTAAGTACAAACTGCAAATGCACTGGGAGCTTCCCCTAGAAAAGGCCTCTGGAGTCCAGACCCACTTGGGAGAAGCAGCACTTGGGAGCCATAACCAGAAGTAACAGGCAGGAGCCATTCTATTAAAAAAAAAAAAAAAAAAAAGAGCCCAAGCCTGAAATGTTTAAAGTAGAAGGCTTTTGGGGGACACTCTTAAACAATGCTCAGAAAGAAACTAGCACAAGAGATGTTGAGGAGACAGAAAAGCTGCCAACCTCCTGAAGATCTGGGGAGGAGTAATGGGAGAAAATCTGAGGGTTGAGAGCCCCACCCTCAAGGAAGGGAAGCCAGGGCAGGTGGGAGAGCTTTGCTGAGGGGCCTGGAGGCCAGCAAGACACCTCACAGGCCAATGGACTGTTTAGTCATCTCTCATTGCATACTCCCAGCACAGAAATCAGAGGGCTTTTGGCTCACTTCATACACCCTCATATCCATTCACAAAAACCTTTCAGCTAGGCCTTTATAGTAAAGTCCCTCAGAAATATGGGAAGACAAGGCAAGAGGACAAACACAGAAACTTCTGAGTCCCCAGAAACTATTGTTATGGGCCATGAAATAGTAGAACTCATAGGGATCAAAATGGATCAAAGACTTAGTAAAACAAAAATAGTGAACTTGTTGAAAGAAAAAGTAGGCAAAACCTTTGAAGACACTGGTGTAGGCCAAGACTTTCTCAACAAAACACTCAAAGCACAAGAGATGACACCAAGAGTTGACAAATGGGACTAAATGAAATTAAAAAGCTTCTGCACAGCAAAGGAAACAGTAAACAGTATGAAGAGAGTGCCCAGGGAATGGGAAAAAAATATTTGCAAGCTATTCCTTAGAGGACTATTATCAAGAATATACAAAGAACTGAAAAATAGTAGACCCTCCAAAATAAAGGAGCCAATAAAAAAATGGGAATGTGAAATGAATAAACAGTTCTCAGAAGTCCAAATGGCCAATAAATACACAAAAGAATGTCCAACATCTTAGCCATTCGAGAAAAGCAAATTAAACAATGCTGATGTTCCAGCTAATGCCAGGAAGAATTACTGCTATTAAGAACTCAAAAAACAACAAATGTTCGTGGCCATGAGGAAAAAGGAACCCTCCTATATTGTGGGTGGGACTGCAAACTGATACATTCATTATGGAAAGCACTGTGAAGATTCCTCAGAAAACTGAACATCAATACACCCATTTGAGACAGCTATACCTCCTCTGGGTATCTTCCCAAAAGAGTTAAAGTCATCATACTATAGTGATACATGCATATCCATGTTTATAGCAGCACAATTTATAATAGTCAAATCTTAGAAGAAGTCAATATGCCCAAGTACAGATGACTACTGGATAAAGAAGATGTGCTACATATACACAATGGAGTAGTACTCTGCCATTAAGAACAACAAATTTGGGTCATTTGTGGTAAATGAATTCATCTTGAGAACATTATGCTCAGCGAAATGAACCAGACCCAGAAAGTTAAATATCATATGACCTCTCTAATATGAGAAGACCAAACCATATGATACAGAAGAAATGAGAAGATAGACATTGTGGAAAGTGTAAGGAAAAGGGGGGCAGTGCGAGGGTCGGAACAGGAAAGGGAGTGATATGTAAATAAAAAAATAAAATTTGTTGATTATTAAAAAATGCTATGCTTTTAGTTTCCACTTACATAATAGGAAGAATCATTACCTTAGATTAATTGGCCATGTTTAGATCTCTGCTTACATCTATCTATTCAAATCCTTGCCTCTTTTTTGTAGCACTGTCACAAAACATCATTTTCTAATTGATTTGTGGGAACACTTTATATATTATTAGCGGTATCTTTTTTTATATATGAAAGAAATATTTTCTCTCACTCTGTAGTTTGTCTTTTAATTTTGTTCACAGTATCTTTCTCCCTAAACAAGCATACTAAACCATTAAAATATATCTCATAATACATGTATAACTTACCGGTAATTTAATTTTCAGATGGCATGAGGCAGACCCTAATTTCATGTTTGCAGCTCTTTCAGCACCATTTATTGAATATTCTATTCTCCCTCTCTGATTTTAAACACTACCCGTATTACACACATAATATATGAGACTGCTATTTTTGATCATTAATTCTACATCCTTGTCTGTCTGCTTTTTCCTGTTCCAGTGTCACATGAGAGCTTGTTAGCCTGTATATCTGTCACTGCACTGTTTATTCTCACCCACTGCAGGGCTCATTGTACCCTCTCCACTCTCCTATTCACACAGATTCATGCCACTTACCCTTCATCTCTAAGCAGTGTCTGCCTACTGCTTTCCTGAACCCGCTTCATGCATCTCTATCCTGTTCTAAAATGGTCCAGGTATGCTCAGGATGGTCTTTGAAGACAGGAATCAAAGTCTTGATAATGCTAGCTGAGCAATGTCAGTGTTAGCATCTCCTAAGCAACTTGGAGATTTCTTTGAGTAATATTCATTCAGATACAAAGACTTCCTGACTGTGCCAATAATAACAAGGTAAACCGAACTTCTCTCATTGTTCCTAACCTAGCTGAGCACAGGCAGAGAAAAGAGAAAGTAAGTTCTGAGAGGAACAGCACAATACACAGAGAAAGAAACTATTCTTGGGGCTGGAGGAATGGCAGAGGTTAAAGCACTTGCCTAGCAAGTGCACAGCTCTGAGTTAGTACTCTGAAGCAGGAGGATTGCTGTGAGTTGAAGGCCAGCCCTGGCCACAGAGTGAGTTTAGGACCAGTCTGGGCTACAGAAACTATTCTTGAAGGAGAGGAGTCGAACATTTTGAAGAAAATATGTGGAGGGTCTGTGATTTTAATAAATCTTATGTGGTGCTGAGGAATTGAACTTGGGGCGTTGCGCTTGCTAGGAAAGTGTTTTAATCACTGAGACATTCCTCCAGTCTAAGACAGTTCTTTTTAAGCCCCACATTATCATGATTTCTCCAAGTTAATAAGAAGCAATGGATAATAATAGTTGAAAAAGAAAATATGAAACACACAATTTATTCTATAAAATTGCACATAAGTTAATTTCAGCAAGGTGTTAATGGCTGATTTGTTAGTGAGAATTCAATTATTTTCCATTTCTTTTCTGTTGCCAGTGTAAAATTCTGAGTAAATTATGCTGGCATTGTTACAAAGACATGGGTGGACTGAAAATTGTTGCTACATATGATCTTGGTGTCCAGGATAGACACCTAAGGAAAGCTATCCTTACAGATTAAGCCCTAAATGCGGCTTTTTCTTGCATATATGTCTCGTCGTATATTGGAATCTATGCATCCAGGACCTATGAATGTTTGAAATAAAAGCATGTCTTTGGAACTAGCAGCTTGTCAACGTGTTATTGACAACATGCTTCATGATTTTTTGTATAAAATCTGACCATTTTTTTGAACCCAGCACCCACTACCTGCTAAGCAGGCTCTACCACTGACCTACATCCCCAGTCTTAATGATTTTTCCGTAAATTAGAATGTCAATAGTTTTGCTAGTCAATGTTCATTATGTAATCATTTAGATCTAGTTTTTGAGGAGTGCGACTCCAATCAGGAATAGTAACAAATGGAAACAGTCCTCGAATACTAACTGCCTCTCTCTAGGATTTTATTGTAATGAGAATATTATCATGTATATAGCTTAATTTATGGTATATGTATTTTTTTACATTTCATGATTTTATAAGGTAAGGCAGTCTCCAAGAAAATTTAAAAGCCATCTATATGAACGTCCAAATTTTCAAGAATGATTTCATAGTGTGGTTGAAAATTGCGTGCTCTCTCCATCACCCTGCAATTTGAAGAACTGCAAAATCATGAATAATAAAAAAGGATGTTAAACTTTTCAACAAATCCAGATGGGTACCAATGTCACTGAGAAATCCTGAGAATCACCTTGTTTGCTGCTTCAGAACTAGTAGCTTAAAGTGAATATTCCTTACCAGTCACGACGTCCTGGCTTTAAGTGGTAAGTGTATGATCACACTGGCACCCGAATTTACCTTTAAGATTTGACAAATATTAAGTTTTTATTTTGGACAAATGAAATCTTCCACAAACTTTAAAGGGTAGCTTTCGGCTATTCCACTTGGTTGTCTTCTATTTCTGCCTCATTCTTTAGATTTTGGAGCAGCAGAAAGAATGTTGAATTGTGAACTGGAAGCCAGTTTTAATACTAACTGGCTCAGACTTTGCCACTTTGAGTCTCTAATTTTCCTTTTGTAAAACAAAGGAATTGGATTAAGTGTTCCTTTTAACCATGACTTCACAGTTTTTTTTTCTTTTTTTCCACAGTTTCTTATTGTTTTATAGAGTCGCTGGTTGAAATTGTTAATGAAATACTGAGTCATCATAAGAGCTCAAGTTATTTCTTCCAAAGCTTGCTAGTGGGTAAAAGAAGGCACAGAAACCTTTATTTCTGCCAGGTATGTGGCACACACCTCTAAACCGAGCTAATTAAGAGGCTGCAGTAGGAGGCTCACAAGTCCCAGGCCGGCCTGTGCAATTTAACAAGACCCTATCTCAAAAAACAACAAATAAAACTCCTCTCTTAATTTCCTCAATTTCCAAAATTAGGTAACAGGGAAACCTGTCTATCATGGTGTGTTCCTCATCATTTTAGTTTACATCTCTCAGTGGGACGCTATGTTGGATACTCAGAACCACCAGCTATATCTCTCAACACACAAGATTTGCACACTTGTCTGTCTTGCTTGGATTTTATTGTAATGACAATATCATTTATATCATTTATCATTTATATAGCTTAATTTATGGTATATGTATTTGGCAAACTTTCTGGCAAACTCTAGCTCATTCTCTTTGTTTTACCTTTTACCTATATATATATTTGACATAATTTTAGATTTTTAAAATAATTACAAAATGAATACAAAAAATCTCGTATGCCTTTTACTTAAATTTCCGAATTATTAACTTTCCACATACTCTTCTGTCTCTCCTCCTTCCCTTTCAATACTTTTCTGAACCATCTGAGAATCAGACATATGACCCTTTAATTCAGATGCTTCACTGTGGATACTTCCTTCAAAATGTAGCAAATATATTCTATTTCATAATCATAATATAAACACAGAAATTAGGAGAATAACAAAATAACATTGATATAATAGTGTCATCTAGTCAAGAGTTGATTTTTGCTAACTGTTCCAAAATCCTAAATGGAAAAAAATGTCAGGGACTGGAGGAGTCATTAAAGTCATTAAAGCACTTGCCTTGCAAGTGCAACACCCTGAGTTTGATTGCTCAGCACCACATAAAGCCCAGTGTGGTGGCACATGCCTATAATCCCAACACTTGGGAGGCTGAGGCAGGAGGATTGCCATGAGTCCAAGGCCAGCCTCAGTTACATGGTGAGTTCAGGACCAGCCTGGGCTACAGAGTGAGATACTGTCTCAAAAAAAAATCTCAGATCATATTTGACTTTATTTTGTATCACTCAGTCTGCCTTAATGTGGCACAGTTCCTCAGTCTTTCTTTATATTTCTTCACACAGGACTTTGAAGAGATAAGTCAGGTATTTTGGAAAGTGCCCCTCCATTTGTGTCTGCTGATTGTCTTCTTGTGCTTATATTTAGATCATGTACAGCCTGTATGAATATCACAGAAATGATGAATGAACCTCAATGAATCATATCATACTTTTTTTTCCCTCCCGATCCTGAGGATTGAGTCCATGACCTTGCACATGTTATACAAGTGCTCTATCATTGAGCTACATCTCCACCTCTTTTACCTTGAAACTGGGTCATATTAAGTTGCCCAGGCTGGGCACACGCTTCTAATGCTCTTGCCTCAGCTTCCCAACTGCTAACATTACAAGTGTGTTGCTGCCATGCCTGACTTTTCAGGATTTTTTTTTTTGTGTGTGTGTGAGACAGGGTCTTACTCTGCAGCCTAGGCTGGTCCAGAACCCACTGTGGAGCCCAGGTTGGCCTTGGACTCATGACAATCCTCCTGTCTCAGCCTCCCGAGTGCTGGGATTATAGGCTTGCGCCACCATGTCTGGCTTATGTAGTGCTGGGGAATTGAACTTGAGTACTTTGCACTTAGCTAGGCAAGTGCTTTAACTGTTGAGCCATTCCTCCAGCCCTGTTCTCAAGATTTTAAAAATAAATCTTTCTGCCTTCTCCAGTCTCACTCTCCTTCTCAGATTTAAACAACCACTGTCATCCATTAGTATCCATTCACTATTACTTCTGTGTATTTATATACACAACTGTCTATATGCAAGGTGCATACATATCCTTTTTTAAAAATCTAACTAAATCTGGGTGTGCTGGCACACTTCTGTAATTCCAACACTGAGACAGGGGGCTGAGAAAGGATGTTCAAAGTTTGAGGCCAGCCTGAGCTGTGTAGCAAGCTCACTGTCATCTGGAATACACAGCAAGTGCAAAACCCTGTCTCAAACACAACCAACCAATCCAAGACAGATGAGCACGTGATATACCTACTGCTCTGCAATTTGCCTTTTTGCATTTAGCTGTATTGTTTAGGGGATCTTTCATTATCTATCCAATGCAGATCTTTATCTTTTTAAAAGAAACACAGCTTTTTTTTTTTTTTTTTTTTTTTTGAAAATGGTGTAGATGTGTCCCGGTCTTGCTTTCTACTGATGAATACTTGTTTTCCATTTTTTCTGTCACAATATCTTGTAATAGAATCACAATATACACTTCAAAACATAGTCCAATTAGTGTGTGTGTGTGTTGGGTGGAGGGTGCTGGAGATTGAACCCAGGGCCTTGTATGTGCCAGGTAAGTACTCTATCACTGAGCTACATTCCCACACATTATTTACAAGTTTGCTACACACTAGGAAGTACTTTTCTCAGACACTATTTGCACTCCTCTCTTTCAAGTATAACTTCTATTTTTTCCAGTTAATAGTGATGTTGAGCACCTCTTATCATAGCTCATAGCCTTTTGGATTTCTTGTTAAGCAAGTTGGCAGTTCTCTGCTGGATTGTTGGTCTTCTGTCCCACTGTCCTCTCTAAAAGCTTCTTCATTTCCACTAAAAATCCAGTTTTACCCTTTTTGGCTGCCTGTAACACTGTTCACATTGCCCCTAGGTCTTCATTTACCAGTCATTCCATGCTAAATTCATTTAACCAACAAGTATTCGCTTTGAGCCCCTTATGTGCCTGGCCTTAGAGTAAGTTCTGGGTAGAGATACAGGAGCAGGTCATTATAAGCTCAATGATTAACAGTTTAGCTTTGGAATGTGTTCTGGGGCATAGACAAGAACATGAGTGTTAGGTGCACAAAAGACTTGAATCCCAGCTGCATAAAGTACTTGGCTTCTCCAAGTGTCTATTTTCATAGTAGGAAAATACAGCTAATAGCTTTCCTGCAGAGTGATTTTGAGGCGAGTAAGAGACAATACATCTGAGGTGGTTGGGAAGGGCCTGTTATATAATAGGCTCAGTTAACAAACAGCAATTGAAAGGCAACTGTCAAGGATCAAAATAACTAGTTCTAGGATTCACTAACAATCTAGGGGAAAAGGAGAATGGAGAGGAGATAGGAGAGAGAGAGAGAGAGACAGAGAGACAGAGAGAGAGAGAGATCTTCTCTACCTGGGGAAAGAGAGTATGCTCCACTTGCCTATTTCCTGCTGTGGTGCATCTCCTTTCTTTCCTGCTCTCTCTGCGGTAGGTTTCCGCTATGTCCAGGTCCGTTACCCCAAGTTAGCTGTTCACTGTTATCGCAAAGCTACCTGGGGTAAACCAGATGCTTCTTTCTTCAAATAAATGGTCTTTAGAATATTATCTGTAAGAGGGGCTTTAAGGATACTTACATAGGCTGCCACTCATGATTTTCAAAAGTGGAGACCTCAGTTTGAAGTGGAAATACAAATGCTGTGTGCATGTGTGTATTTGGAGAGCCTCTCCAATTAATGAGAAACCTGGATTACAGGCACAGCTCTGCCTCTTCTAGGTGACTTTTGGCTATTCTCTTCCTTTTGACTTTAATTTCATCACTACAATAGAAGATTGGATCTCATGATTTTTCAAGAGCTTCCAAATGAGAAATTGTGTGTGTGTGTGCATGTGCATGCATACTATTGTCCTCAGTCAGAAATCTGTGTATCCTTAGATTCCTGTAGTTCTTTATATCTATATTATTGGCCTGGAGTACCACACTGCAATCCAGTTATTTGGGGGTCACAACATGCTTTTCCCTCTGAGCTGACATTTTGATGGATCCAATTCTGGTTCTTGGTTTCTTAAAAGTCCATCCTTTTACTAAATGTTCTGCTGTCTGAAAAGTACTGTACCAAGTAGTGAACATACAAAGATAAAATCAGAACTTTTGCCTTCACTGAGTTACATGGTCTAGTTGGGACATGGCTATCAAACCAACACAATATAACTGCCTTGAAGGTTTGTCCAAACTGTATGAAATCCTGGGAAAGAAATGCCTGCCCTACCTGTCTGAGCTGGAAGGTTTTTCTTAAGACACAGTACTTTGATTTTTGGGGGGTAGGTGTTTGATAGGGGTGCCTTACAAGAATACAGAGGACTTTGCAGGCAGAGGGAGTGTTGTTTATATAAAGGCACAGATGTAGGAGAGCATCGTGTGCTGGCAACTACTCAAGATTCAGTATGGCAGGTATAAGATTCAGCACGGCAGATTCAGAAAGGCAGGTATAACCTCATGAAGTGCCATTTATGCTTTCCAAATGACTTTATGTTTTAAGGTATCTTGCAGGTGATGAAGCATTTTGAGGTCAGAAAGCAGCACATCTTTGCTGAATGCCTAAGTAATTAGAGAAGATGGCCTACTTTGGGTCAGACTGATCATAATCTCTGTTCTGGCTTTGCAAAATGGCTCCAGGAAGTCCTAATTGCTTGGGGAGCAACTTGGGCTCCATGAGATGATTATTTCTGCTTGGGACAGTCTCAGTCTTGTGGAGACAGATGAAAGCCAAGGTGACCAACAATTCTGAAAAACAGACTTCTCACTGGTTAAGTAAACTGTAAATTTATTATCTTGATGTCTTTAGTCTTGAAGTGGGATGAGATAGGTCATGTAAATTTAGAACCAATTTTGAATGGCCAGTTTTTAGACTTTCCCTAAACAAGTAATACACTTATATGAAGACCTAACTAGAGATCTAATCCATAGTTTTAAGATAATAAAAGAGACAGATTTTAAAAAGTGAAGGCTAAGTTTTGTTCTGCTTCTAGATACCTGCTGGCCAACTGTAGGTTCAAATTAAGCCACTTTTTGTTTTGAGGCAAAAACTGTGCTTAAGTCCTTGACTGCTTTAGCAGAAAACACAAATGTTTTAATGAATAACAGGATAAGGGCCCACGAGTTTGTCCTTTGTTCATACGGTATCTCCATGTCAATACTATCCAAGAATCTGTAGCTCACTTCTAGGTCCATGTCTTTGTTTTTAAAATGGGCTCTCCAACCTTGTCTTTTTCCTTCCTAGTACTTAATATTAATCAAAATTTCTAATTATTTTCCTGGGCAACTTTTACATTATACCCAAACTATATTTCTTCCAGCTAGACTCTTGACTCTTTGAGACAAAACCTTTAAAATTTTACTGCTTATTCACACTTGTAGTGTAACCTGTCTCTTAACAGATGTTAGTAAAAAAGAATAAGTCAAAGTCATTTTTCAGGACCGCTGCCAAAGGCCAACCAAATGATAGTGTTATTTGTAAAAGTGTCCGCAGATAGGTTACCATAAGCATTTAAAAAGGTGTTGGCAGAGCAACCAAAGACAGACGTACCCGTACAATTTTTTAGTCTTCATAAACTTCCAAACGACCAGCCCTCACTTCAATCAATAGGAGGTGTGCATCTCTTCAAAGTTCACAAGGAGTTAAATTTGTTGCCTGGCATCCAGGCTAAGGCGGAAGAGCCGTAAGATAAAACTCGCAACTACAATTTACTAGTGTAAAGGACCACCTGGAGTCACACCGCGAACACGAGCAGCAACTAGAAGCCAAGTGCTTTCAAGTGAGCCTTCTCCCTCCCTGGGTTTCCCTGGGTCCAGTGGCCAAATCGCGTGCCCCTAGGGCCATCGTAGCCACCAAACTTCGGGTCGGCTCCGTGCAACGCTGCCCCGGGCGCCCCTGGAGCGCAGCTCGTCCCCAAACTCGCCCACTGCATCACGGGAGTTGAAGTCTTACCGGGGCCCCACAAGGCTTGCGGTCCCCGTTTTGGCCTGTACATAGCATCTCTTTCCTGAAATTTATTGGAACAAACGACGACACCTCATCATAGACGCGGCTTAGGTATTTTCGGAAAGCGAAAGGCAAGGTGATCGGTGGGGAAGACACAGGGTTAACAAGCGCTACGCATGCGTACAAAGGGCCCGAAGGCGGGCGGCGACGGAAGCGCGCCGGCGGGGAGTGTGTTTTCCCGGAAGCGCCTTCCCCCGGCGCGTCCGCGCGGACGCGGCTTCCTTACCTCATTTGTCCTCGCCCCTCCCCGTTCCTCGGCGCGTTTTGGTTCCTGGTTGGCGCTTCCTGGTCGCAGCGGCGGCTGTGAGTATGTGTGTGACGGACCCCGAGCGGCCCACGGGGACCCTTGTCCGCCCTACGCCTGGCCCGCCTGGCTGTGGAACTCGCGCGACCCCGCTCGCCGGCCTCAGCGACCCCAGTACCCGCGTATGAGTGGCCGAGCGCGGCGCGTGGCTCTTCAGCCGCGCGTTGCCACGCGGCGCAGCTGACAGACGGGGGTGTTCTTGTCTCCCTGCCCCGCCACGGCCCGAGGCAGTCACCCCGGAAGGGCTGGGCTTTGATGGCTTCTGAAGGGGTCCGGCTTTTCTGTTTTACCTGCTGCCCGGCTAGGTCTCCCCGTCTTAGGGAAGCCGATCGGTGAGATCCGGCTTCGCCAGGGGGAGGTTCGGCCTTTGAGGACCCAACAGTCTGGGTTAACTCCGGGCGGCTGTCAGAAATAGAAGCTTCAGTTGGTGGACCACAAAAATTTCCGGAGCTGTGTCCCTTCTGTCTTGTAAAACAAGACTTAAAACTATATTCAACAAGAATCCCTTTACTCCTCACATCCCGGTAGCACACGGTTGCCTTCAACTTTAGGAAAGTGCTGGCGGTGCATTCGAAAACAATATGGGAGTCAGCCGGCCTGGGTGCTACCCAGGGCCCCACCACCGATTAGCTGGTGACTAGAAATCCCCGTTTTGGGCTAAATTTTCGACTACTTGAAATTTCAGGGTTGAATTAGGAAGTCGTTGAGGACTTTTTTGACTCATTGGATACATTTTTTTTTTCCCGAGCCTTTTCTTCCAAGTATTCTATAATCAGTGTTAATCTGGTAACTCAGATTTCTTCAAAAGCTCTTGACTTCTTTTGAATACTTAAGTTATCATATACGAAGTTGCTTAAGTGGACTGTGTGTACTTAAGACAGTGTTAATGCTTTGGGGACGTTTTAGTATTGCTATTGCTGAGAATATGAGGGTGAGGAATGAATTTAGGAAATATTCTCCTTGGGGCTTGTATGTTAACAGCGCTAAGAAACTGCATAATAAAAGAAAAAAGACTGAGGGAAAGGTGAAGGAATTGTTTCCAAATAGGATTTGTTCTTGTATATATGGGATTAAAAGAACTGCTGAGAATTACCTCAATAAATTTAGTTTAATTACTTCCCATCAAGATACTCTTCTCTTTTTTTTGTGACCATTTCACACATTTGGGTTCTTTATCCCAGTTATATTTGATTTGAAGTGTTAGTCACATTGAAGAAATTTTATTTCTGTACTTGTTTCATTTTTCATTGTCGGGACTACACACCAAGAGTAAGTTAGAAATTTTAGGCTGAGAATAAAGCAGGTATAAATGACTCTCCAAATGTATAAATTAAGCTAGTGTGTAGTTTGGTGGTAGAGTGTTCCTACTGTGCCCAGTGCCCGAGGTTTGTCTCCCATCCCCAACACAAAATAAGTCAATCAATGAAACAAGTGAGCAACACTTTTTTATATGAATCTGAGGTGAATGCACCTCACCAGAAATGAACATCTAGGCTGAAAATGCTTTGGGAGGAAATAAAAGCAAAATACTTTGAATGAACCAGTCAGTAGACTGTTAGAGCAGACACATTACTTTAACACTAGTATACAAAAACCTTAAATTCTCTAGTTTTAAATAATTCAGTGAGTAACCGCTTTCTCTTTGATGGCAGGAACCTTTGTAGTTTTTTTTTTTTTTTTCTGTTTTGTGCTTGTTAAGTCATCTTAATTCATCGCCTAACTGAAGAACTGAAGTTATATTTTAGGTTATATAGAAACCAGTTTTTTTAGTCATAATATTGCTAAATTCTTTGAGTACCTTCTTGGTAGGTTCTTGGATGGTAAACTGACAAAATATAAAGGTAGGCTTTTCTTAGTAATTAAAATGCCTCTTTCATGGTTTTTATACTCCAGTGGGAAGCAGAATAGATATGTGTCAGGTAAATGTAGATGTTAGAACTAGTGCACATCTAGAGTCCTTACTTGAAGTTATGTATTTTGACATTTTTATTTTAAAATCTTTGAACGCTTGGATAAGTCAAGAAAATGTGAAATCACTTGTAGCTGTGTTCTTATTTGCTGCCTAATTTAGGTGGGCCTTGTTGTCTCTTTGGTTCTCAGTTTCCTTATATGCCAGTTTAGGAGAATAATCCAAAGTTTCTTTCAGATTTAAAAGTTGACCATTGTCAAACCTTCTATTACAAAGTTAAGTATACTTGGGAATCCTGCACAATGATCAAAAAAGCCTTGTGAGTCAAGGGGTTTATTTATTCTGTCTAAGTGTGTATGCATATTTCATGTTCATCTCCCAATATACTTAAAAATAAATTAAATGCATTTGAACGTAATTAAAGTAGTAACATAAACCAAAATAGCCTGAGGCAAACTTTAACTCTGGTATACATAAGCTACATAAATAGAAGAGAGCATGTAATGCCTGAGCACAATTTTCAAGTACAGAAGATATAAAATCCTCTTAAAGGCCATAGGGGCTAAATTGTTAAATTCATTTTTCTACATTTCAAGGAAAGAGATAAATCCGTAAACCCAGTTTTTATTATGTTTCAGTAGTTTATTTTTGGCATACATTCACAGGTGTGCCTATGGCTCTATTCTTAATCCCTTTCCTTTGGGATGGCTCCAAGAGTAGTGCAAATTTGTAACTCTGTAATTTAGCTCTTTAATTTTTTTTTTTCTGTGCTGTACTGGAATTACGTTTTATCTTAAGTCCACACTGGATCTTCAGGATGGATCCAGTGAGGATTTTGAAGGAAGCATAATTCCTTTGACTTCTTTTAGAATTAATTTACCTATTAAATAAAAAGGAAAGGATTCATCTTTTATTCGAATTCCTCTGAGGCTAACATTTCAATATAAACTGATAAATGCTATAAGCATTATTCAGACAACCGCATTCAACTTGTATGACAATAACAGCATAGCAGCAACCTGCAAGAGAGTTCAACAAGGGAACAGGTATTGTACCTTTAGAAGAAAAAAGGCATTAAAAGTTTATTATTTTAAATTTTATTTCTGGAAAGTGAAAAACTGCAGCTTGAATTTAGTGCATTTTTGGCTCTTGCTAATTTGTTTCTTATTGTCAGCAAGTTGTATCACCAAGACTATCACAATACACTGACGTTTTGGGCAAAGAATTAGGAAACTTAAAAAATGACTGTTCTTATAACTAAAAGTGGAAGAGACAAACATTGTTATTGTTCATGTTTTCTAGAGTGTTCGTGTTATATGAAGAAACATGACTTATTTTTCCATAGCTCTCATTTGACATCTATGAATAATTAAAACATCTCCTGTGTCGAATTTTAGTAATGGTACAAGAATTTAAGACTTGGGAATAGTTGAAGACAACTGAGAAAATATCCTGGCATAATTTCTATATTGAAGGCACATAGTAGACTTAACACGGATGAAGAACAAAGGCCTGATAATATCCTTTTATTCATTGATTAATTAAACATGTTAAAGGCCTCTCAATATTAGTTACCTTGCTTGGCTTTGGTATCCATTGTTTAACAAAGTATGCATGGTTCATGCCTTTACCAGTTTTGTGATCTGTGCTTTGGGGACAGTTACAATGAATAAGTAATTAGAAAGGTGATAGTGTCTTGAAATGTGAAGTGCTATGGAAGCCCAAAAAAGGGGGCATTTTAGTCTTGTGGGAAGAAATGTTAAAGTTGAGGTGAATGATGAACAAGATTTAATAATCTGAGAACAGCAAACTATTTCTATGCATTTATTTTCAAAGCTGGGACTTTTGCCTCAATTTAGATCTTTAGTGAACCTATGTTTTACATTCATTTAAAAGACTATCATGGCAGTAAACAGTTTTTTCAAATTTCTTCTTAATCCATTTTTTTGGCCAAGGATCAGGCCATGAGATTAGTTCCATCTCCCCCACATCAAATTTATGGCCTTGCACATACTGACAATGCATTCTGTGACTGAGCTACACCCCCACCTCTTGAAATTAATTTTTACATTGAGGATAAGCATCTGTATTCAAACAAAAATTTGATAATGGCTTTCTTTTCTGGATTTTGGTCAAAGTTGAAGTAATATTTCTTTATGTAAATGTATTTCTGAAGAGAGAAGGTCCAAAACAGAATCAAGGAAGAGATGAAGAGTGAATAGAATAACTAGAGATATATAAAAACCTTTTTGCAAGTCTTGACATGTGGGAGAATAAGAACTTGGTACCCAGGAGTATATCTCAATCTGTTTTTTCTTTTTCAATATACCTATGTATTATATTGCCATTAATAACTCAGTGTGTTGGCAGTAGTTCTTGAGAGGGGTGGACATTATTACAGTGGTTATAGTAGGATTTAGAAATTCTTGGAAAAAAGATATGTAAGAGGAAAAAATGTATTTTAATGTATTAAAAGAAAGTGATGACCTTCTCATAGAAGTTGGCGGTATGGGGTAATATTACGCACTAACCTAACCAGATAAGATTTGATCATTTAAAATACTTTCTTTATTTGACTTTTTTTTTTCAGCATAAAGGCTACTGACTTTCCATGATGTTTGGTGGCTATGAGTCTATAGAAGCATATGAAGATGATCTTTACCGTGAAGAATCATCTAGTGAACTGAGTATTGATAGTGAGGTGGAATTTCAACTCTACAGCCAAGTTCATTATGCCCAAGATCTTGGTAATGATAACAGGGAGAAAGGATATGAAGAAAAGAACCCTGGGGATTCTGAATCGTTGAGTGTTAAACCAAATCAAAACCTAATTGTCCTTTCTGATAGTGAAGTCATCCAGGTATCAGATGGGTCAGAGGTCATCACTTTGTCTGATGAAGATAGTATTTACAGATGTAAAAGAAAAAATACTGCAATTCAAGCACAAAAAATACCCAAAGGTCCTCCTGAGTTGGCTGATAAGAAGTGTAAGCGGAAAATTGAGAAGCCAAAACCTGAAGAGAAATCTGGTGTGATCCGAGAGGTCATGATTATAGAGGTCAGTTCAAGTGAAGAGGAGGAGAGCACCATTTCTGAAAGCGAAAATGTGGAAAGCTGGATGCTGCTAGGATGTGAAGTAGATGAGAAAGATGATGATATTCTTCTCAACCTTGTGGGATGTGAAAATTCTGTTACTGAAGGTTAGTATCATATTGGCCATTTTGGTGTCATCTTTAATAAGGAAGACTGCTTTTCCTAGACAGAAGACAAGTTGGGTCTGCTCTGTTTAATTCCTTACTTTTTGATCTTACGTCTCATGATACTCTTACCAGAGGCTGCTGTAATGGTTGTTTGCCTGAACATGAGAAAGAGTTTGTCAAAGTTCCAACAATACAGGTTTTCTTATGAGCAGATCATAGCTGCTTCTTCCTGTTTAGCTGGAGCTAGTTCTGGACCTGAAATCTTACTTTCCTTTTCTGTCTGCTTGGTACCACAGGTGAGTGCTTTCTGTCCATCTGTCACAGTGACATTGTATTGTAATTTGACCAACTCTTTTGGGACTGACTCTTCTGAGTATTTGGCTTACCCAAGAATTAGCCAAATAGCAGCGTGAAAGTACCTCATACACAGAAGATAGGAAATTAATGTTAAGATACTAGAACATAGGCCATAAGACAGGAAGATAAAAAAGCTGAAAATCTAGAGTAAGAGGATTAAAATTTTGCTGTTTGTCTCCTCTGTCACATGTAGTTGTCTGGTCTTAATGCTTAATTCTTGTGAAAAGTCCCTTCCCTTTGTTTTCCTTTCTTGTTGTCTAATGCCAGATCTCTTGCAGCAGTTTTCTAAATGGTCTTTTTTTAGATATGCCCTATATTCTAGTAGTCTTGTAATACCCTTTTCCTCACTATACTTTATTGGTGCTTTAAAACCATTAGTGGTACCTTGCTTTCCTTAGAAGAAAAATTACACTGAATGTAGATTGAACTCACATCCCTAGGAAGTCACAATTTTTTATTAAAGAATCAGAAAGTATTTTGGGCTTCCATGCCATAGGATCTCTTAGCTAACTGTTTATCTTAGCCTTTGTGGAAAAGCAGCCTTACATAATACCTAAAGAAATAAGTGTGGCTTTTCCAATAGGATTTTACTTACAAAAATAGTGGCTAGTGTAAGTTGTGGTTTGCTGACTTTAAAATTGGACAGCAAAAAAAAAAGAAAAGATAGTAGTTACAAATGAAAGTACAGTCAAGGAGATGTTTCCGTGCTGGTTACTAGTTATATCGCATTGCTGGCAAAGGTTTCAATGAAAAAGGAATATAGAGGAGGCTTACTTGTTACAGTTATGTTGTTTGAATGTTGGGTCCTAGAAAGAGAATGCAGTCTTGAAGGAGATAGCTGTATAATTTGGAAACTATTCAAATTAAAATTAGGTTGGCATGGGAACAAGGAAAAACAGCTCAAACTGGAGAGTTGGAAAAGTCATTGAGGTCAGGATGTAAGAGTTGAGTTTTGAGGAAACAGAGGTAGGAGTTGGATCGGAGTAGATAGTTTCAGGTGAAGATAAGAGCATGTGTGAAAGCATAGCAGAATGAAAGCAGGGAGTTTGAGGATGAGCAGGTATTTTACTCTGATTAGTAAGGTGATAGCTGGGAAGAGAGGGATTATAAGTGCAGTAAAGCCAGTAAGGCCTAACTTGTGAAATGGCTTTTCATGTCTGTCTCAAAGAACTAACCCAAAACCCAAAAGTCTGGAAGCCATTGAAGCAATACAAGAGGGCAAGTAGCACATTCACATCTCCATTTCAGAAGGAATTTTAGTGACCATGTTGAGGTTGAATTCTAGTGACAGTGGGAAGAGGGGGACTAAAAGTGCTGACAATGGACTTAAGCTAGGTAGCTGTAGTGAAAACAGCAAGGAAGAAATGGAGTTGAGAGAGAGCTTTAGGTGGGTATGTGGGCATAACTTTGAATTGGATGAGGAAGTTACAAGGAGTTAATGATGACTTCAAAGTTAGAAGCCTGGGAAACAGAGGAACAAGTTAACTGGAAGCTGACTGGTGATAGAATAAGATTCCTCTGGTGAAAAGGAACTATTGATAGAAGGTAGTGAGGATGGAAAAAGGGGCACTTGAGATATATAGAAATAAGGACTTAGTAAGAAATGATGGGCTTAGTAAGTTATGTCTTACAGGATTAAAGAAAATTTGGGGTGGAGGTGCTAGAGGAATGACTCAGCAGTTAAAGCATTTGCCAAGCGCTAAGTACTTGAGTTCAGTTCCCCAGCACCATGTAAATCCAGGCATGGTGGCGCATGCCTGTGATCGCCTGTAATCCCAACACTCAGGCAGCAGAGGCAGGAGGATTGCTGTAAGTCTAAAGCCAGCCTGGGCTCCATAGTGAGTTCAGGACCACCCTAGGCTATAGAACTAGACCTTGTCTCCCCACCCCCCCCAAAAAAAAAAAAAAAAGAAAAAAAAAGGAAAAGAATTTTGCTAACCAGATGTCTAAACTCTGGGGAAACAACTTTAGTTATTTGTGTTGTAAACAGGTAGTAAGAAACATGCGTGCTCTTGAAGTGCGTTTTTGCAGGAGTTGTGTTAATTTTATTGGAATGGACCATAATAGAATTCACTTTTGAAGTGTTCATTTTGGTGACATTTAGTGCATTCACAATGTTGTGTTGCCATCACCTCTGTCTAGTTCAGAGACACTTGGGATGCAGGGAAGGGAAATCTCACACCCATTGAGCAGTCACTCCCCGGTTTCCTTCTTCCAGTTTCTGGCAAACGTTAATCTGCTTTGTGCCTCTATGGATTTATCTATTTCAGATGTTTCCTATAAATACAGTAATCCAGGATGTGACCTTTTGTGTCTGGCTATTACCTTAACATAAATGTTTTAGATGTTTATGTATGTTGCAGTGTGAATTAGTACTTTATCACTTTTAAAGGGTGGATAATATTCCATTATATGGATTTACTATGTTTTGCTTATTCATTATTCTGTTGATGGATGTTTGGGTTGTTCTTTACTTTTGACTATTGTGAATAGTGCTACTGTGAACATTTGGGTATACGTGTTTACTTAAATACCTGCTGTCCTAAGGTATATAATTGAGAATGGAGTCATTAGTTCTGTTTAACTTTTTGAGGATCCCTTAAACTGTTTCCCATAGGGTCTGTACCATCTTATGTCCCATCAATAACGTACAGTGATTCCAGTGAAATGAATTGTTTTTTATGGTGACTTGTCATGTTGCAAATTTGTTTAATTAGTTGGCAGGCATTTTTCTTAGACTGCTTTCTTCTCCCCCCCTTTTTTTATATGCTGGCATATATGTGTCTAACAGGGCTTTTTTGTATTAAAATTTTCTTATGTTTTTCATGAATTCAGGTTTTTTTTTTAATGCATGAGTCATCCTTATAGGTATATATTCCTTTAAACTTCAGTGTGTATTTATAAATTTATTCCACTTTTTCTGCAACATAAAATCATTGATAAAAAATGTAAATTATCCCAGGCATTTAGTGTATTTTTTAAAAGCACTATTTATTTCTACTCATTGACCTCAGGATTTGTTTTCTTCCAACTAAATGAAGCAAGTCTTGCAGTTCTGCAAATTAACCTGCTTGACTTTTAACAAAACTCACAGGAACAGTCAGACATATGCCCTCGATTTTACTCTCTTGATCTGCTAATGTTATATTTCTTTCTAATTAATATACAGTCTATTCTGTAATGATTCCTATTTGAGTGTGTTACTTTCTAATCATTATTATTTCTGATAAACCCACCGTAGATGTCACTGAGATAATTCTTTTCATTTTGGTAGAAGTATGTGAAAATTCTGGCATACTTTAGACGTAGTGATTGTTAAACAGCATCAGTAGCTATTTTTGTACTATTCAAAGAAAATTCACAAAATTATGGCTTATTTAAAATAGCAATATGATATGAGAGAAAAGATTATAAATTCTTTGATGGCAGATCATTTTCATTCTCATAAGCTATTTTGTAATATTTGGAGTAATTCCTTGATGTATATTACCTTGTTTTTTAATTACTAAATCATCAAACATTTATTGAGCATGTGCTGTATATAGAACATAATGAATTTATTTTAATTTGTTTTTATTTATTATTTTTTTGAGAGAGGGTCTTGCCCTATAGTCCAGTTTGGTTCCAAACTCAGCATGTAGCTCAGACCAGTCCTCCTGCCTCAGCCTCCTGAGTGCTGAGATCATAGGTGTGCACCATCACACCTGGCTTATGTGGTGCTGAGGAATCAAACCCAGGGCCTTAAACTTGCTAGGCAAGTACTGTAACCACTGAGCTATGCCCCAGACTGCTAGTAATGTTGATTTAAAGGGATAAAAACATAGTTTTAAGTGACTTCGTGTTTCATTAAAAAAAAAACAAAATTTAATAAGCTAAGTAACTTTTTTGAAATTTCTTGACTATGAGAATTAAGCTTCTCAAAATTCTCAAGAAACTTAAGGTAGATATGTTAGAAAACTTATACCCATAACCAGATAAAATGAGTGAGTTTGAAGTAGTCCATAAACCTTTGGAAGACTATATAAATGCATGTATGTTTTGTATTTGCTATTATTAAATTTGTAATAATGAGTGCAATGGGCAAACTTTAGGTTCTTCCGTATTACTTCAATTTCTGTGAATATTTTCATATTTGTTTTGCTTTACTGATAGATAATGCACAACTAAGGGGCATTTTCTTTTTGTGAAGCACTTCCTCATTTTATGATTTGAAGTTGTTGATTAGCCTCCTGAGGTTCCATTGAGAGTATGGGTATGTGATACTTATTTGACAGTCTACCTTTCTTTAGTATATAGTTACATGATGGTTGTTCAGCCTGTAGCAAATACATACCAAAACATAGGTCATCAGGACTTTTGACTTTCAACCTTCTGTGCTGAGGGATGTAGTTTATTTTTAAGGGCTGGACTTTACTTACTTTCTCCTTCCTAAGGTTGGCTTGCCTTCCCCTTTCCTCCCTTAATTCCTTTATTTCCCTTTGCCCCACTTTTCCCTCTCTCTCCCTCCACTCTCTTTTACTTTCTTTCTCTCTCCCTCCTTCCTGTTTTCCTTCTTTCCTTTCTTCCTTCCTTCCTTCCTTCCTTTCCTTCCTTCCTTCCTTCCTTCTGCTCAAGATCAGCGCAAGGCCTTATGTATGCTAAGTAAGATAAGATCTTAATTTGTTTCTTTTTTTCAAGTCCTAGCTTTTATTTTCTTTTATTGTCTTCATTAGAAGTTATTTGCTTTCTCATATACAGTCATATTCCCTTTTTCCTATCCTAGGGGTGGGAAATATATTCTAAAACCCACAGTGGATGCCTGAAATTGTAGATGGTACCAAACCTTGTACATGCTTTGTCTTCACTATTCATGCATGCCTGTGATTAGTTTATAAATTAGGCTTTTACTTTTATTCTGGACAATTCAGTGACTTAGTGAAACCCTGTCTGAAAACGAAAAAAAAACAGAACAAAACCAAAGCTGTACCAAACCAAACCAAACCAAAAAGGCCTGAGGTTGTAGTTCAGTCAAAGGTTAAGGTGTGTGGGATGGTACTTTCCTTTTCTGGTATGTCAGTATGTTAGCAAATTAAAGGTGAATTTAATTGCAAATCCACATTTGTATATGATATAGTAGTGCTCACAAAGTATTATTTGAAGTTTAAGTGAAGGCATAACTTGATTAAAGTAAAATTATGCTTTTGAAAATTGAAGTAGAATTAACAGTTCAGGGCATTTAAAAAAATTTCTGTGTAAAATTGTACTTTATCCCAAGATATGTACATAAGAAGTTTAGATGTAATTCCAAAGGAAAATTCAGTCATCTGAAGGCAATTGCTGGGTTTCTGGTCCTTATTAAGCATTCAACCAAGACCTGATACTGATTTAAATTTCAGGAGAGTGTTAGTTGTCTATTGGATTTCAGTTTTCCAAATATATCAGCATTTTATTTGATGTAGGTCTTTATGTATATACTTTTTTCTACTTGGATCAGTTTTTGCCTTGTCTGGCTGACATGTACTGACTCATCCCTCAGGTCTGTTTAAAGTTGCTTCTGAATGAGGTAATGGTTGTAGGCTCTCAGTTAGTGGTAGTTACCAAGTGTTGTAGGTGTAGGCTCTACAGTTGTTCAGCAGTGACTTGATTTTTTAATTGATTAAATAATACATTTTATTTCACTAACATTATAAAGCTGAAATAATACAATGTAATAGGAAAATCTAATAACAAAACTTGTAACTATAGTAAAACTTTGATTATTGTGGCAAACATGGGCTTATAGGTCCTGCTTGGTGTTTTTGAATTGAAAGCTCTTAATATTTTGTTTTAGATTTTGTCTTTAGTATGATACTTTCCCTAAATACATTGTGATTTGGTGATATTTTGTCTTCTACTAGTTTATGACAGATCTTAATTCTGAAATGTCAAAATCAGTCTTAATAACGTACAAGTCACTCTACCACTAAAGTGTTTGGATGCTAGCATTGCCATGTGGTTCCTGCCTTTAGAAACCTTAAAATTCATTGTAATACCAGAGTGAAATACATGTCTACAAACATAAGAGATGCCCCAGAATTGTCCCTAATCATTCCAGACAAATGTAGATATTTTTAGAAAAAAGTTGCTGTGGATTGGCAAAGAACACGCCTAAATTGAAAAGGAGCTCTTCCAGCTTTTTGTTGAACAATAGATAGGATTTAGAGTTCAGGTTAAATGAAGAAGTAAGCTGAAACTCTTAATGGAAATTCTGTGGTGTCATTAGTGTTTATTAGTGGCTAAATATGATTAAACATTTTAAGCATGTATCTTTTTAGAATCCATATCACCATAAATGAGGTATTTATGTTCTGAATATGTTCTCAACACCATTGAAAGATTTCTTGATCATAGTTTTCTTCCACTGTTTTCAGTTTTTCTTTTCTTTCTTTTCCTTTTCTTTAAAACATAATTGGATATTCTATGCTCGTCTATGGAAGATAGCACAATTCTCCCAGTAGAACCTGGTACTATAAGTCCATCAGTGGACATGGCTAGGTGTTTAAAGTATGTTCTGTGCAGAGCAGTTCAAGAAGAGCTTCTGACTTCTTATAATTTGTGTTGCTCCTTCGAAGTCTTTTAACGTAGGAAAGGAGCCCATTTTGTTAGTTTGGAGACATTAATAAATTATACTTTCAGCAGCTTCTCAAATTTTTAAAGGTGACATTTCCCCCTATTTTGCATTCATCAGCCTAATTTTAATGAATATAGTTTTTGAGACGTCTTAGATCTAATCGGTCCTAAGAGTGACATACTTCTTATTGATGAATAGTTTAATAACTGTTTTACAATTAAAAAGTGGTTATATTCTTGAGTTCAGTGACCAAAAGTATCGAGGATCCCCCACCCAGATGTTTTCAGCCTTTGTAAGCCTGTACTACATAATTCCTAAAGCTGCTTTTGGACTGTGTCTTTAGTTGTAGCATGTCACCTTACACTTAACTATTGTAAAGTCATCTTTTTATTTAATTTCTAATTAGCATAATGGCTTGTGCTGTGTTATTCACTGTTCCATGGTGAAGTTGTCATAGGGAGAGAAGAAATAAAAATGTTCAATTTCAACTTTACTTGTTTGTGAATGAGTGAAGTTTGAAAGCCTTTTATGGCCATTGTTCAGCAGACTGAAAATCTTATTAGAAATCCCAGAAACATCAAGTAGCTTTTAGTTGGATTTTAATAACATTTTTGGAATCGTGCTATTGTATATCACTAATTTCTGTGATTTTATTGTAGACCAGAAACTTTCGTATATATTCTTTTAAAGTCAAGTTATGACATGTTAATACAAACTCATTTGTTGTAGCTTTTCCTCTCAACTTTATTAAGGAGATAATTTTACTTTTATATTTATGTTAGTAATTGATTTGATTTTTTCTGCTATACTAAATTCGTTAGAAACAGCTTGATAAGAAAATACCATGGTATATATTTATTGAACTAATGTCAGTATAGTAGCCATTAAACTTAAATAATGCTGCATATTCTATGATATCTACATGTTTGAATAGTTTTTGGAATGAAGAAGCATAAAATTAATCAGCAATATCTTTATTATTGTCAGGGAAACCTGAATCTTGATGTCTTTCTGAGAGAAGTGTGTTCAGATATAATTTTCATGGAGATGTTTACTATAAAAATAGGCTATTGAATTTAACGGTCATTGTCTAAGAAGATTAAGTATAGTTTATGGACAGTATATTTTTATGGCCTGAAGGTTAATTTGGTAGGAGCAACACATAATTAGATTATGAAACATTTTTCAAAAGAAGTACAGAAAGAGAATATGTAGTCCTTGTTTCCCTTAAAAGTAAAAGCTACTCGGATGATCCATTTAGCTGTAACTAGAAGAGCTTAATTTTAAGAATTTACTGAATCTCAAAATAATTTAGTCATTTCTTAAGCATAGTATCAGTGGTTGACAATAATAAAGTACTGTCTTAATAGAAGTTTTTTAGTGAAAAAAATTGAATCTCATTGTTTTTTCTTTAAATATATTTTCATGGTTAAGTTTTTGGCATTTTGATTTAGTTGCCAGATTATTGTTAAAGCTCCTAATAATGAGGAGATAAGTAGTAAAATTGTGCTTCTGTTAATTATAAGGTCATACTTTCTTTATAAATTATACACATGTTCTCAAGAATACCTTTTTCTCTTGAGTTTGATCTAATAACATTGACTCTGGGTGGAGATATAGTCTAGGGATAAAACTTATTTTTGTAGATAGATTTGGAGTCAAAATATAAATGGAAAATGAATTATTTAAAGTGGATCTTATCAGCTAAATGTGTAATTTTTTGAATGCCATGACAGAGTTTTACCTTAGACTTTCAGCTTTTGTTAGTTTGAAAATTAGTTCACTGTGTATTTGGGAACATCTGTTCTTATGTCTCTCTTCTGCAACATATTATAAGGAAAGAAAGCATATATCTATGAAAATTATTTGTACTTCCCCATCCTTTGCTTTTACTAAAATATATAGTTAACTTAGTGCTGTGTCAGAGTGAAAGAATGGCTGTTAAAAAAGAAAGTTTTTATTAGCCATTCCCTTGAAGTGAATAGGACACATTTAATACTGCTTTTTAACTAAGTGCTTGTAACAGAATTACCTACTTTAGATAGGGAAAGCTCAACTCTAGGAAACTTTTTCAATACTCTTTCCATATTTATAGTTAATGAGAAATTTTAAAGAAGTAGGAAGTAGTCTGGACATTGCTGATAAATGAGATTGCTAAAATAATTCAAATTATGATTTAAGAAGTCAGATGAAGAATTCAGGAACATGGCAAATGAATTTAACTGAAGGAGGTTTTATTTAAAGAGAAGGTATATGGCTGCATTAATTTTATTTGTCCCTATACTGCCCCAGCCTTTATTTAGTGTTAAGTGATTTAAACAAATGCACTTCTGTCAGTGATTTTTAGAAACAGCATTGTTTTCCCTCACTTACGGGCTTTTATTCCCAATCAAATTTCTGTCTTATTTAAATATATGTGAAAGATTACCTCAGTCCCATATGACTGTTTTGCTCATCACTCGCTACCTTTTGTTTACTCCAGCTCTTTCAGTTTGCTTTTAAAATGATAGAATTTTGTGGGAGAATAAGTGAAAGATTGCTGTAAATGTGATGTAATAATCATTTTGACATGGCATTTTTAGTTGTTATGTATATGAAATACCTCCTAATAAAGTTCATAATTCAATTTAATTATTTCTGGATCTGTTGGCTACTGTTTAAAATTTATCAGGTACAAGGTAGTAGAATGTCTGTAATCTTTGGTACCATGGATTTTTGGGTTACATTTGTGCTGATAGTCCTCTTTTTAGGATGTTCTGGTTTAGGTAGTTTCCATTTTCGGATTTACTAGAAGAAATGTCATGGTTTTACCACAGTTCATCCAATTTTTAAAGTGTTGGTTAAACTAACTTTGGTATATGGTTCTTTATGGGATGGTCAGAAGAATTGTGTTCAGCTGTGTGTTCATGCTACCGCTTAGGTTAACATAGCAGTAAACAATCTTCTCTTGGTTTTGTTAAATGTCTTTATTCCTTTGAAACTATTTAAATACAGAAAGATTTGTGAAGCAAGTTTCTGCAGCAGTAGGAAACAGTGGGAATCCACTTCCTTTTTATGTTTCATGTACACATATATTTGATAAAGAAGAAAAAAGTCTATAGTACAATGTGGAAGTATTTAGTTCTTATTTAAAAAATAATATAAAATCAATAAAGTTTGTTTAGAAATTTCAAAAGATCTTTAGTAGCATACCTGCAACCTCAGCAGTCTCTTTTTATCTATACAGATTTCTCTGCCTATTGTGGCCTTTTGCTCTAATTTAAATTTCCCGAGGCTTTGGGTTGCAGACTTGGTTTTCTGCAAGAGTGCCCATGCTTACATGGTCATATATTCTGGGTGACTTTTCCACTTTTTCTGTTTTTGTTATTTTGTTGATTGCTAAAGAAAAGAGGATTTTTAAAAAATCCAAAATTTGTTTCTTTGTTTTGATCATTCTTTCTTAGCCCATATATTTGTGTGTTGTTTTTTGATTTGCAGATTGGAAAGAATTATTGTGTGATATTTAGATCCATGGGGAGTACCAGGAAAAACTAATTTTGTTCTTGGTTTTGTTTTCTTAATAACAGTAGCAATTTAATTTTGAGTCATTGAGATGCTTAAAAGATATGCTTGCTTTATGCATAAAATATGTGGAAAATTATTAATCGTGAAAATTTATATTCATGGTCATTTTGCTTTCAGGATAAAATGCTATTTTGTAATTGAACTAAATGCTACAAATAATAATTATCAGTAAGTAGTACCATTAACAATTTTAAGTATTATATCTTAATATAAAAAATAATAGAAATCAGTTGTAATCAGTTGTGTGATTTCTCTTACATCAAATTTTTGTTATCCATAGTGCACATATATAAATACATATACATACACACATATCTATCTATATATCTGCATATATATACACACTCTGATAGCTGCATGAATTTACATTTGATTAGGGAACATACTTTTATTTAATAACCTTGACCATATCTGAAAAGTTTATCTCGTCTTGAAAAACATACTTACATCTCAGATGGGAAGAATTTGCTTAACGAAGCATATATGTTGCTATATGCTAAGTCCTTGTGTAAGTGCTGGGGCAATTTAAATACTGTGTAATTAGTTATTGTTTTAAGGGAAAAGTAGCAGCCTCCGGTCTTAGCAGTTCCCCAGAATAGTTTTTGCTATTCTATGAAGACTTTATTTGTGAGGATACCATAATGCAGTAGCATATTTAACTAAATTTTTTGTTCATCAAATTAATACAAAATAATAACATCCATTTACCATTACAGATTTTAATATTTTCTGATTTACGAGGAAAATGATGTTGTGACATTCTGTTAATTAAGTCCAAAAAACTTTCTAATGTTGATGAATAGGAAGGAAAAGCTGTTATTGATAATTGTAGTTTTAAAAAAAAATTGATTATCACAGAAGTGAGGTATGTAAAATACTGTTTCTGGATTTCTAGGTACTTTGCAAATTGGAAGAAGGGCAAGTTCTTTGTGTCTATTAATTGCAAGTTTTTTTTTTCTTGTAGAGTTTAGTACGCTATGCAATTGAATGAAAGAATTGTAAGTATCAAGATAGAATTAGCTTTATTTTTTGTTTTCTCTATGCTATTCTAGTTATTGTTTCATGTTATTTTTATGAAATGGCTTCATAGCAAGCTATTTCTTTTAAAATAAGTGAGAATTTTAAAATAAGAAAATATATACTGATGTCTGTCTAGTTTTTGTTCATGGCAATTAAAATCTTTTGGATTTCTTCATTTTGATCTAAGTTATATAGTGTTTTTACGTTTTCAAAATTATTCTCCTTAATTCTGATTAGTATTTTAAAAGGTATAAGTTTATACTCGATGTTTAAATATAAGAAGATATACAACTGTCTAAAATATACTTCTAGGATTTGGCTTATCAAAATAGGGTATAATTTGTTGTTTGTGATGAAACTGCAGGATATGCAGCCCTAAAATAACAAGAAATCTCTTTGCACCTTGACAAGGAAATACTCAGATAAAATGTTAGTTCACAGCTTGGATTTTATTGTGAATGGCCTGATGAGGAGACCACTGTAGAGCCGAACTTGAAATTTATTAAGGACGGGAGGGGGTGGGGCGGGGAAACCTATGAGATGCCTTTAAAAAACTTCACAGACACTTGTCAGACAACTTTTTTTTTTTAAGAAGGTCATGATTACTTGATGCCTTTTCCAGTCTTTATTTAAAATTCTTGTTTTGTGCTATTTCTTTTTTGTTCTTGCTTTCTCTTTTTCTTTTGGCAGTGGGTGGAAGATGTCCTTTAAAAGCGAATGACTGAACATGTATAGTAACTGTTCAAGTATAATGAAAATACTTTTCTTCATGATATTATTATTTTTTTAGACCAGAAATGCTATGATGGTAAGCCGATGAGAGTAGAATTACTTCTCTTGGTTGTAGAAACCGTTTAGTTTCCGATTTTTTCAAAAAGAAGTATAGGCTCTGAGACTGTTAAATTGGGGTTGTTTGTAAAATATTTTGCAGTTTATTACTTGGTGTTTTTATGTGTCGGTGTTCTAATAGATTTTTGATATTTCTTGAAAAATAAAATTCTATGGAAGAGAAAATAGGAGATGAGAACAGAAAAAGAGTTGAATGGGGAAGAAAACTGCTTTCTGAAATGTTGCTACCTGACAGGTGGCAATACTCATATCATTATGGATTTTTCAAAGTATAAAGTGTTTGAGCTCTATTTTTTTTAATAGTTTACCTTAACATGTTACAAAGATTCATTGTGATAATTAAAATTTTACCTGTGGTTTTTATTTTGAATCTTTTTTTATAAATAAAACAAGGGCCGGCCTAATTACTAGTGCTCAAGTAAATTCTGTGTTTTTTTAAACATTTATTATTTTGTGAAGTAATATTTCTTTGACTGTTAATATTTGATTTTTAAGAAAAGCTAAAATAGTAAGAGGTCTGTAATTGCAGAAGTTGAGTTGCATAAAATTAATTTTGATATTTTTGCTGCAGAGACAGCTTAGGATTCAAGTATGCCTTATTGTGTTAATGACTTTTTTTTTAGTTTTGGCTCCGAATGTTCAAGAATTTTTATCTTTGTATTTTAACTGTTGATGTAAATTGGAGCCATATTTTTCTAAATCACAAGAATTTGAGGCAAGTACATTGTATAGTAGTGGTTGGCTTTTAAAAAATTTTAGTGATTAGATTATTAAATAGGAAGAAAGCCTGAAATTTTGTTTTAGAAAGCATAATTAAAAGTATTAATACTAGAACTAGGAAAACCTTACCAAGTATACCAAATTTGTATCCATGATTATTTCTAACCAGTGCAGGAGAAGGTGTTGAGTTGCTTTTGTCTTCTTTGTTGGAAGTAATAAATTGTATTTTGAAAAGAAGTGGAAAGGGAAAAATATTTGCTCTTACGCAAATTTCTTCCGTCTTGACATTATATGTTATATGTAGGCTCATGTCACACCAGCCTGTAAAACTTAATAAAATAATTGTGTTTTAATTCATTAAGCTTGCTAAAAGCAGTTTTGTGATTAATTTAGGGAAAATTATACATTTTTATTTCTTAAAGGTTAATGATTCATCTTGGTGTACTGTGTCTCAATTTTAGACTTGCTAATTTGTACATATTCTTACTGTATGTTTTAAAAATTATTTTTCAGTGATGTGTTATTGTTTGGACAAATTTTTATTGTACCAGTTACATTTCATTCATCTGTGACATCTTATCCACTGTTTTATCATCTTTTTTTGTAAGGCACAGGACTTAAAGTTGAGAGAAAGAGCTGGTATATATTACAAGGTATATGACTATTTCTCATTTGACCTGTTACAGTAAAGAAGACTAACAAGTGTGTATGGTTAGCCCACCCCTTCTGGAGCAGTTGAAAACAGGCCTCAGACGGCTCAAAGGAATTCTTTTAACTCCTAGCAGGGCCACGGGGTCAATGTCAGATTTAGTCATGCTGTTATTTTAGCCCAGTGGTCCAGAGAGATGACTGAAAAGTGAGTCTTTTATTTCTTTTTTTGTGTGGTTATTAACAGGATTAAATGTAAGCCATTGTGTACTTAGTACCAATTAGTTTCTCATCTGAGAGGTTCATTATGATTTTTTGTCAGTCTTGTTCTTGTAATATTTGTTTCATTGTTTGATTAGTTAAGGGGCTGAATGGACTAAAGAAAAGTTTTATAACAGCGCTTTTAAATTCATTGAGAATTCTAATAGGTAGTCAACTTCTCAGATATTAGAACTTGATTAAATAATGACCACATTGACAATTGGCATGGAGAATTGTGAGGTTAAGTAAATTGTTTTTTTCCTGGTATATTTTCTTTAACTTTAAAAACAGGCTACCTTTAACATAATCACATAATACTTTCATAATTTTAATATTCTACTTTACAAATTTGTGAATGTGTTAATTATTGTTCAAGAGAGATGTACATAGAAAAGCTCCAAATTTTAAAAACTTCTACATTTTCTAAGATAAAAACAGATTGAAATATTAAAAACAGAACTTAAGAATTCTAGAATAAAGGTCGTTGACAGATATAAATAAGCCTTCATTTTTAAAAATCCTGAAAAGTGACTCTCTATCTTGTTATAAGTAAATAAAAATGCCAAGTTTTCTGAGTTGAAAAAAGAGGAACATACACAGCTTCTTAAATGTTCATTAAATAGGCAGTTGCTTTAGTACCCTGACTTAATTTTTTTTTACTGTAGTGTTTATTGAGTACTGTCTTTCATTTAATGTATTGAGATGGTCAAGAATTGTTCTTACAAGTTTGAGTGGAGAGTCAGATTTTAGGTAAAAGCAAGGAATATAATCCAGAATGAAAAGATGAAATAACTTTGCTAGTAGGTAATTATTTGGAGCTGTGGGCCTTATATCTTGTGTTCAGCACATTTTTCATTCACTCACCTTTAAATGATCATGCCTGTAGGCGGATTCAAGTTTGTCATTTTTTTTAAACGTTAGATGCCATAGATATAAATTTAAGCAAGTACAATTATTATTTTCATTTATTAAGAGTTGCTTCATATAGCTTAATTGGTTAATGTGCTATATTGAGATTATTTCATTATATGAAGTCCTATGCTTACTGCCTAATATTTTTAGTACCTAGATAACTTTATTGTGGATTTGAATATTCAAGATTTTGTGATCCAAATGATTATGAGGCATTGTAGATTTGGAAATATAGTTTCTCCTGTACCCTCATTGGCTTCAGGCATAGTTCTTGGGTAGTCCTCCTTGCCTTTTAATATTTGTACATTCAGTCTTTTGAGAAACACCTTTCTATAAAATCTTAATATATTATTTACTTTTTATTATTTTTGTCTTTAATTGTAATTTGTAAAGTACTTAAATCATCCAAATGAAAAATTTTATATTTGTCTATATAAATTATATCTTCTTTCTTATTATATATCAGTCTCCCTTTTCTTACCCCAACCCCATTTTAAAAACTAAAAATGTATGCTAGCAGTATTAAGTTGCTAGAACATTTTCAAGTAACAGGAAGTAAATCAAGAGTTAACTTCCTCTTGTGATTTTTCATCAAATAGGAAAGTGGGTGTTTTTTTTTGAGAGGCAGATGCAGTTTCAGTTGCCTAACATTTATCATCTTTTGGAAATAAGTTTTAGTGTAATCCTTGTAATAGAAAAAAGAACAGTTTTAAACAAAAAAATTCTCATTACTTTGTGTTCAACTGCACAGCAAGCTTAAAGAAGTTGAAAATCTATCAGATGGACCTACAGTTTAGTGTAATTTAACTATTTAAAATTAGTGAATAATATTGATCCATCTAATATTTTAAAAATATATTAAATAGTATCAACTATTTTTAACTTCTCTCAGTTTATAGTTGAATTAACTTTAGGTATCTATTTGAGTAGGTCCAGAAATTAATATTCAAGTAATTGTAGAAAATATAAGATGAACTTTACACTAGCAACTTTAGGACAGGCTGTTCTAAAGGTAATCCATTATGGCTTCTGTTTCTTAATCATATCTCATAATGATAATTGTTAACAGTTACATCATATAAGCCAGTTTAGTAAATTACCCTGTTAATAATTTCACACTGTTTCTTGTTACTGCTACCTAAATATCTTCAAATGTGCTACTTTAAAATTTAAGTCCAGTAGAAGATTGCTTACTTAAAGTCGACCTGTTCTAAGACCACTAAAGAATACTTTTATAATGAAGCAGTTGGCACAATAGCTTGTAATACAAGTCACAAATGTTTTGTTACATAAAAACTCGTTTTATGTAATACTTTGTTTTTTTGTCTAACCAGGTGGGACAAAACTAATACAAGGGCAAAAAAAAAAAAGTTATTTTTAAAATGTCAAATACTGAGTAATTTAGAGATACAAATTTATCATCTTATTTATATAAAAGTAAAGCACAGATAGAGGAAAAATATCTAAATTTCAAGAAGATAAAGTTGAATGAAGAGTGAGTAGAATGAAAATAAAGATCCAGTATTTCTGTCCACCAGCTAAATTTTATATCCAGAGTTTTCACATTTGGTAGCTTTTGTATTTCCTGCAGTGCAAATGATTTTCCTTCATAAAAGGCATGACAATAATGTCAGAATCAAAAGTAAGTGTTTATATAATGCTCTTTATTTAGCATCAGACGTGTGTATTTTTTTCCTTTGGTATTTTGCTTGAAAGTTATTATACACAAAATAGTCATTTGTAAACTAGGATTTTATTGGTTTAGCTAGATCCATTAATCACTTAAGAACACTTAGGTTTAAAAATCACTGATACTTATATTAGCTAGTTTTCAGTAAAATTTATTACAAGTATCTTTTTTAGCATTGGAGTTTGATTAAAGAGAAATTTTTACCTTTCTTTTATAAAGATGACCCTAAGAGTTCACTGATTTTAACCTGGTGTCTTAAATTACCAGTAATTTTTTTCTTCATGGTAGAAATGAGAAAAGAAAATTATACTTGGCTCTTTTGTTTCTTCTGTATAGGTATGCATATGTAGAATTGAGAATTGGATAAACATTTGGTTATCACCTTGGTTTTCTGTGATAATAAAGACATAATAAAGATAATCCGAGACAGCAAATAAGTTCTCAAAATATATTTCATATCCACTCATTTAACCAACAAATAATTTGGGCCTACTGTGTCACTATACAAGGTGTGCTAGTCTGTACAGAGTTGAGTCAGATACAGACCCTGATTTTACAGATTCTGTAGTTTAATATTAGAGATGAGATGCATAGCACAGGAGAGGATTACAGGAGAGGAAAGACATTTCGATGAAGGGTGGAACTGTTTGGGAGAGACAGAAATCTGTCATATGATTAGGGAAAGCTGACTGTTTAATTCCATTTTGAATTGTGCAGTGTTTCTCAGAGTGGGTTCCTCACATTCTTCCTCTCATTTTAGAGTTCTGTAAGTTTTAAAAGTTTGTTTTGTTTAATGTTGTATATGTGTTATATCTGTTATAAAGATGACTCTTTACAGTGATAGTTGAGACTTCAGTGCGATGTGTGGTGGTGCCACCAGGGATATAGTGAGACAGGAGGATTGCAAGTTCAAGCCCAGCTTGGACAGGTTAGCAGAAAAGGAATTATAATTTAAACAGAGCTTCCTATTTAATTTATCTAGACAGTTTTTAAAATATGCAAAAAAAGAATGTCATGTTTACAGATGTAAGACCTTCACTGAAAAGTAAAGTAAATAAATAAATTTAAAAGGGCTGGAGATATAGCTCCATGTGAAAGCCTTGGGTTCAACCCCTATAGTGAAAAAAAAAAGACTTTATTTTATTAAGGCAGTGTTTTTCAGTTTGGAGTTGTGAATAGACCTGATGGGAAAACTTTTGTGGTTTTTCTTAAAGGGATTTAGACATTTCTCAAATTTGAGAAACAAAAACTTTAATATTTTATATTAGTTTGTACTCTCTGAACAGTAAAATTGGTAGCAGGAAAGTAGGTAAGCCAGAAACATGTAAGAGTACTGATGAGATTGAAGGTTCATTTAGGAATTAACTTTTTTTAAAAATAGGAGATGGTCTCTGACATCCTGTGTAGTAGTCAGAGCTTTTGTGTAATCGGTTACTTTTGGAATCTCAGTTTTACCTTCTGCTTGTAGTTTCATGACAGATTGACAGTTTAATTCTTTTAAGCTAATTAAATCCTACATTATCTTGTAGAGTATGGTATATATTTTATTTGATGAATAGGGAAGCACTCATAAATAAGCAAGAACATATAGTTCATTGTGGAGAAATTTGAATTTCGCATTGAGTGAATTGAACATGTTAAATTTAAGAATATTTTTATATAATATCCCAAACATCTCAGAATTTGGAGGGGAAATGTTAAAAAATAATTCTGCTTGCTTGCTTGCTTTGTTTCTTTACCTCTTCTTTAGGAGAAAAGGAACATACCCCCTTGCCTCAAACAATAAACAGACAAAAGTAAGAATTAGATATGGCTTTCAGTTCCTTTCTTTTTCTGTAATCTCTCCAAGCTTCTAGAATGAGAGAATTCCTAAGAACTGCTATTCTTATCAGAGGGAAAAGACAGTTTTGATCAGGAAAAGGAAGTTAGGGTGACATTATTTGCCCATATTATATATAGAATAATTTTAGTTCATCTATGTTCTTATTTTCTTATAGGATTTTTGCTGTTTTGAAGAAAATATTTTATTACTGTTTGAGGTTCTTAATAGTTAACATGTCAGCTTGCCTTTATATTAATATATATTTAAGTTGCTTTGACAGATACTTTAAGTAGCAGTAGGAAGCACAAAAATGCAGTATTGCCATGTTCTCTGTTGTCTTCCTTATTCTCTGAGCAATTGCAAGCATTTCTCACCATTTCCTGTGCTCAGAAATTCCTTGAAACATTAAGAAGCTGCTAAAAGACTCAAGCTCTGAAAGAAGTCCCAAAGATATGTCACTGTGTGACTGCAAACATTTTTAAGAAGTCATTGATTATAATGAACACAGCCTTTAATGGCAGTTTTTTTTCGTCTTTTCAGGAGAATGTGACAGAGTGTCATTAAGGTTTTAGAAATGAATGCTCCTGAGGAAAGGAGGATCACTAGGACTACAATGATGCCCAGTATGTGGCCGTGCAATTCTCAATTGGGCTCTTTGTGGGTTTTTAATCAGGTTGGAGAAGGGATGGAGAGAAGGCGAATGAGAATAGGCAAGAGCTTTGGGACACCTGTACAACAGAGTGTTTGGCGTTTTCATTGATCATGTTGAATTTGTAGGGTCTACTGTAGAAAGGCAGACTAAAAATTAAACTTGTTGAGAGCCAATAAATAATCAGCTGTAACTCTTTTACAGTTGGAAACATGTAATTCTTTTTTGCATTTTACTTAAACTGCTTGGATATATTAAATCTGAAATTTCATTTAAATTGTAATTTCATTTCTGCTCTGAGGATATTGTTTTAACCTATTGCTCTTTTCTGTGTCGACAGAAATTGCCCTTGGTGTATTCTGCAGGTCAATCAGATTTTATCGCATAGGAGAGCAAATAATAAATATGTGCCAGAAACAGCTATGTCTCTGTACAGGAACAGAAAAGCATCAGACAATGAAATAGCATCCAAAAGACTTTATGTCACCTATGAATACAGACCTTTTTCTAGTGGGGTGGAGGATAGGGGTTATTTTTATTTTTTGTTCAAAATTTTCTTCTGTAAGTTTCTTAACAGTGAACACCATTTAATGAGTAACATTTAATATCTATGAAGTGTTTTACTATATTTTAAAATTACAGTGTATATACAGTGCATGAGGTATTAACCTTTCGTATTAGTGTTACAGAGCAGAATTTTTTGTTAGTTCTCGTCACATTAAAATTTATTAGTTAATTACCCATACCCTTCAGAAAGAAATTGCTAGAATACATTAAGTCTGGTTTTTTTTTTTTTTTTGAGTATAGTGCTTTTCTTTACATCTATTGATCTTTGACTTAACTACTTAGGTCTTGTGAAAATTTGTAAAATTATCTTCATATGTTAAATGCTTAAAAACGTCTTTTCCTTCTACTCCAAGATAATGTTGGGGCTTTGTGGAGCTCTGAATACAAACTTAGCTCCTGCAGGGTTGATAAGCCACAGAAGTAAAGCACAATTCTTTTCGCATCTTTTCAAGTGTTCATACTATCAGTATGACATCATTGATGATGACAGCCTTAATCACATGACTGAGGTACTCTTCTCCCCCAAACCCCTTTTGTGGTCTTTGAAGGGAAGCTATTATGCACAGCCTGTACTTAAGGAGTTGGGTATTAGGTTCTGTCTTCTTGAAGTTGGAGTATTATGACAATTTGCAGTTCTTTTGTATAGATGTTTCTTTCTCTCTTTTTTTTTTTGCAATTCCTTCGTATTTGTATAGCCTTGTGGGTATTTATACTTGGAGTTATAATCCAATAATTGTATTTTATTATGTAAAATCTCTATCTTTGTCCTTTGAAAGCACTTTCAGCCTACTCCTTTGTTTCTTTGATATACTCCCACCATTTTTTTAAAAAAGTATTTTCTTTCTTTGTGGCACTACAAAGTGCTTCAGGCTCATCTTGTATGTTTCTCTTAGACCTAGCACTAGGTATTTCTTGAAGGAGCTTTGGTTCTTTTAACTAGAAACCAGTATTTGGGTAGTCACTGTCTTTATTTTTATTATGAAAATAATGAATGGAGTTAAATCCTAGACAATATATGAATATCTGTTTCTTAATGATAATATATAAAGTTCATTGGCTGATTCAAACTCCTGTGATTCATATGGAAATTTCAGATTATTTAGAAGTTGATGTAGATAATTGCCCTTGCCATCATATGAAATTAAGTTTCTTTTTCTTTGGTTTATCTTGATTCTTCCCAAAGGTCTTTCAAAGTCCTTATATTTTGTTTCTAAGGAAACTGATTTTGTGAGTTTATTCAGTCTTTCATATCTTTGTAAAGCTTTGGGCATAAGCCTTTTAGTCAGTTATTATTTCTCAGGACTTGACCTATGTTTTCTAAATTGGAAGTTCTTGTCTTTGAATGATTTTTTAATTGACGAAGTTACCTAAACCTTTGAAGTGATTCTCCTAAGTTATTGTAAGGTTTTAAAGAAGTTATATGTTGTATGCACAGGGAACTAGTATCATATGGAATATGTTAATAGATTTTATTTAATTTGCGTTATTAGGAAAACTGCCAGAAACACATGCATTCTAAGAAAGCTTGTGCATCTTGATTACTCTTGAAGGTGGAGGAACACTAACTTTTATTTTTCTTTTTGGTCTCAATATTAGTCTTTTTTCCCCCCTCCCTTTCCTCCTCTGGACTTTTTCCTAGCTCGTGACTAGGTAAGGCTTCCCTTTCTCTTCCTTTTCGCTTTCTCTTTACCAGCCAACCACTGTGCGGCTTGATTTGGTAAGCAGATAAGACATAGTGGTTAAGACCACATGCTCTGAAACTGAGGCTTTGGTTTGATTCTGCTGCCTTTTCCTAGCCATCTAATTTTAGACAAATTGTTTACATTTACAAAACTTATTTTTTCTTCTTCTGTAATAAAAATAATAGTGGCTACCTTTGAGTTGTAACAAATGAAATAAAGTATGTCACATTGTGTTAATTACTTTATTAACTAATAATCAGTAATTCACTTTGAGGGATGCTGTGTACTGTTTGAAAATCAGGGTATATTCAGAAAAGAATATAGGATCAGTTTGTCTAAAATTGTATGCTCTAAATTGCATGGTTTGTAACAGATTCTTAATCTCAGCTTCATACTTTTAAATTCTAATGTAGTTGTATTTAATAAAATCTTAATAAATTTTGGGTTTTTTTAAATTTAACAACTTCAATTCTGTTGAAGTGTAAAGAATTTAGAATTAAGTCAATATAATACGTTTGATTGGATTTTGGAAAAATGAAATTGTATAATTTGAAGATATAATCAGCTTATATTTAATACTCTGTAGCTCCACATTTTGAGTGTTCTATAAGAGATGACTGCGCTCACTCAGCAGCACATACACGAAACATATACTAAAATTGGAACAGTAAGAGAAACAAGATGACATTGGTATACTTAACAATAACCAAGTCCACCAAGTTGATAATAGTAGTTTGTAAAAGTAGTGCTTTTATTATGCTACAATAATGCTTTGTTTTTCTAATGCATTTAAATTTTAAAAATTTTTTTGAAAATAGAGTCTTGCTCCATTTATTCAGTCTGGGCTGGGAATACAGCTCAGTAGTAGTTTTTGCATCGCATGTGTGAGGCCTTGGATTTAATTCCCTCTACTTAAAAAAAAAAGACCTTATAAACTAGCTTTTTGTGTTCTGAGAGTTGAGCCATATAGAGTTATTTACTGTTAAATAGTCCTTGTTCTCAGATAATAGCTTTGTAAATCGGTCAAATTTCAGGGTCCTATCCATCTGTCTACCTATTTGAAATACACCCTTTCTTCTCTTCTTTAAGTATTTCTAGATATCTTGTCAACTAATATGGTTAAGGATGTGAGTGCAGTTATTACATTTTGGCACTGCCTGTCATACAATAGGCTTTATACCTAAATAGGTGAATAAGGTAGTTTTTGGCATATCAAGAATATTACCATCTGGTCTGTCATCTGTGTGTGGCCAAGGGGTCCCAACTTTATTATGTTTAGATTCTCTTTATTAGTAGTTTGTCCACTGTATCTTTTTTCTTTTTATTCTCTGCTTTATTTGGTGGAGTATTTCCTAAGTATCTTCAGTGTGCTAACAACTAAGATCAGGTAGATTTCATCCTCAGATCTTTTGATGGATTCCCTTGATTTAAGCTATGATTTTTTGCTGTTGCTGCTGTTGCTGGGGGAGGCGGTGGTGCTACTATTGCCCCTTCTCTCCTTCCCTGGCTTCTGCTCTTTCTCTTCCTCCTCTCTTATTCCTTGCTGTAGAAGTATTTGAATTCTTCACTGTCACATGCTGTTTTTTATAAAGTCAGTTTTACTTAAGAATCTCCTTGATGAAGTAGAAGTAAAATTAAATGTATTAAACCTCAACCCTTGTAATCATCTTTCAATATTGTGCAAAGCATTTGTGCTGTATACTAGAGGTTGTTGTCTCAAGGGAGAGCATTTTGTTTCATTTTGTGAGCTCTGTGAACTCTGTGAGCTGAAGTAGCTTCTTTCACACAAATTACTATTTTTAGTTGAAAGAGCAACTGTCAAACTATAGCTACCCAGAACTGGATATTTCATAGATACTTTCTTGGACAGGAAGTAGGCATGCTACAATCATAGAAAACATTTACCAGCATTTGATGCCATTGATAAATTTTGACTTTTCAAGCTAACATAGACTTTGGGGAAACTTGTATCTATTACATGAGTTCAAGGAAGCCTGTGGCGTTGTTCTGGCTTGGTTTGGTTTGCAGTAGTCCAGGCCGGTCTGAAACTTGGTGTGTGGCCCAGGCTGCCCTTTTAACTCATAGGAGTCCTCCTACCTAGCCACCTGAATGCTAGGATTATATGTGTACCCCACCATATCCAGTTCATGGGTGCTGGGAAATTGAACCCAGAGCCTTTTACTTTCAAGCTAATTGCTTTAACTGCTGAGTAATACCACCAGCCACCCTCCCCCCCCCCCTTTTTTTTTAAATGAAACTTTTTTTTTGAGCCAAGGTCATACTTTTAGTCCATGCTAATCCTTAACTCACTATATATATATATATAGCCCAGACTGGCCTCAAATTCTCTACAATCCTCCCACCTCAGCCTTCTGAGTACTGGCATAACTGACATGTACCACCACACCCAACTGATTTTTCCAAGTGGTGCTGGAGAATCAACTCTAGAACCTTGTGTGTGTTAGACAATTGCTGTAACCACTGAGTGATGCCCTGACCCAAGCAAGCCTGATTCATAGAGACTTTTCTGATGAGATCAGATGTGATATTTAAAAATATGATTGTTCCAACATTTGGAAGATCTTCAAACTGAGTGAGCCAGTGTATGACCAATCTGTGGAGTTACAAAATTGTGCATGGGTAAAAAGACGATTTTGCTTTTGAGATACAAGGTAGCCTAATTGATTTTTAATGTCAAAAAAGTATATATACTTCCATTGATAGCGTTTTATATTCTGTCTTGCAATTTTGGTACGTTGTTAAATAAGAATATACACATGTATTTGAGTAGGTCATTAAAATACTCTCCTTTTCAGGCACGTGATTCTGGAAGCAGGTATTATTTATATATTTATACCATAATGACATTGAATGTATAAGCAGATAAGAGAACCAAGCAGTGTTTTAGTAGGCCAGTCATTAAAGAGTTTTGTAAAATGTAAAGCCCTGCCACTCTCACTAGTAAAAAAAATTTTGAAAATATCATTCATAAAATATTAACATAATGCAGATTTTATTGATTTAATATTTTAAAATTTTAGCTTTGATTTCTTTATATAAGTATTGATAAATACAATCCACATTTTAAAAACTGGGTGTGCTTAGTAATTTCTAAGAGTATGAAAAATCCTGGGACTGAAAAGTTTGAGATGTAGTCATGTAGTATAAGCCTATAGCACTCAGATACACATATTTGAATACAATAATAATTTGAATGTAATAATTAGTAATTACTTATAATGTTCTTTATGTTTAGAAAGTTTAGAGTGTAGTTGGAAGGAAACAAAAAATCTTCATGGGGGGACATAGTATTAAACTTACTTGAAACTTATGTTAAAGAGAGTTGAATTTTCTGGTTATATAGGGAAAGGAGAAAGAACAGGTGAATATTTAAGACAGAATTGAATGTGGACAGTTAAAAAAAATTAAAGAAAATGCCAATTATTCTCAAATTCTTCTAAAATAATTGAAGAGGAAGGAACACATCTTAGCTCATTTTATAAGGCTAGTGTTACCCCAGTACCAAAGGGAGATTAAGACACACAAAATAAAATTAACATGCCAATAGTCCAGATGAACATAACAAAATACAGGCAGACTGAATTCAGTAGCACATTAAAGGATCATATGTCACTAGTTCTTACTAGTAAAAGTGGCAGTGTTTTACATTTTATGCCATGATCTGGTGAGATTTATTCTTGAGATGCCAGGAAGATTAAACACATACAAGTACATCAGTGTGATGTACTACATTAATAGAATGAAGGGTAAAGATTATATTCCAGTAGATGTAGAAGAAGCACTTGACAACAAATTGGGTAGCGAAGGGATATATCCACATCTAAAACTATAGCAAATGGTGAAAAGCTGTAAACTCTTCCTTTATCTGCTGAAACAAGATAATGCCTGATTTACCACTTCTCTTCAATAGGGTATTAGAAGTCCTAGCCAAAGGAGTTAGATAAAGAAAGAAAAAAAAAAATGACATCCAAATCAGAAAGAGATAAAATTATCTGCCACTAACATGATCTTTTATATAGAAAGCTCCAAAGATTCCAGCAATTATCTATTAGAAGTAATATATGAGGAGCTGGGAGTGGCAGCATGTGTTTGTATTACCTGCACTAAAGGTGCTCAGGTAGGAGGATTGAATGTCAAAACTTTAAGAGCAAGACCCTGTCTCAAAGTATGTAATAATAAATGAATTCATAAAGCTGCAGGATACATATTAACATACACAAGTAAAAAATTACATTTGCAATGTAAATGTATTTTGACTTTTTTTGAGACAGGGTCTCACTCTGTAACCCAGACTAGTCCCAAAAAAGTGTGTCTGTGTGTGTGCATACTATGTGTGTGTGTGCATGTGACAGATTTGAAGGTTGAGGCGTAAGGGAGGATAAACAGAAGCCAAAAATGAATTGTTACATTGTAGTGCTCGGAGTGGAATATGTGTGCAGGGAAGTACTTGTGTTGAACGGAGTTGAGAGATTGAGATTTGTACTTATTTTGACTGTTATACTCATGAACATGGTAAGTGCACATATTTAGCTAATACAGAAACATTTTCTGTTTTAGATTGACTAATTTAGTATTTATTAAAAAGGTATAAAATTATAAAGTAAAACATAATCTTACAATTCTCTTAATCCATTATCAGAAGAATATTTTTGTACAGAATGTGGGAAAGTTCAGGGAATATGGGCCGTCCAGTTGTTTACAACCTGATTTTCAAATGGCAGCAAAATACATTAGAATGTCTGCTGAATAAAATGAAGCTTATTTTGCTTTCTGTGGCGCATTAATTGTATTATGGCATAGCCACTTCCCGTGCAGTCTTCCTAGTCTTGGCAGGGCAGCCAATTTCAGGAATTAAGAGAATTAGGTTACTTTGCCTGGTGGCACAAAAATTCCCAAGGTATTAAATCATCGGCTTGACTGTTTGGGGCACAATCAAAAACAAAGTTTAGAGATAAAAGTCAATTTGCATGCTTTTAACATTTATTCATTCTTTAACAGGTGTATATTTTTATTTCTTCCTGATTCTTATAATCCTTTTTGTAACAGATTTTCAATTGCTGCTATGTCCAGAGGAGCAGAATTTTAATATAAAGACTAAATTCAGCATTTGACCACAATAACTCAGTGCTACTGGCTATGAAATAGTTTAATCTATCTGTAGGATGAACATTAAAATATGTGGTTCCCTAACCTAACTATGTGTTGTAGAACATCTTAAGGAATTCATTTAACATATTAATACAAGAAAACAGTTTGATAGTGGGAGAAATGATAATGTTAACTTTAGTATTTCAAATAAGATGTTATTTTTTGTACTTAAAGCAATAGAAGTAGAGGTGAGTAACAATGTTAGTACCTTTTGATTTCATTAGAGCTGAACTTTACAGCTGACATTAGTGCTGTATCTTAATGACTTTTGTGAGATTTGGGGGAAATTGTATTAACTTTTAACCTTCAGATTTCTTCTTGCAGAAGTCTTTTTCTGTTCCTGTTTTTGCTATTCTGTTTTGAAGCTGCAAAAATCTGGGACATCTTTGGCCCCCTCAAATCTGTGGGAAACCACACTAAAGTCTCCCAAGATTATGGAGGAAAATTGCTTTTTTTTTTTAATAATAAGAAACACACTAGCAAAACAAATCAATAATTTTTAAGGACTTTAGTTAAGCTAAGGAATGCAGTTATTAAATGTAACATTTTTACAATAAAGACTTGGTTTAACTTAAAATTCAAGCCATCTTCAGGTGTTCCACTGTAATCCCAGCTTCTCAGGAGGTGGAGGCAGGAGGATCACAAGTGCAGGATCAGCCTGAGCAACTTACTGATACCCAGTCTTAAAATAAAATTAGAAAACAAAATGATTGCTGAGAATATAGCTCAGGGCTCCCTGGGTTTTATCAATTCCCAGGGCCACAAAACAAAAACCTCCAGTAAAATTTAAATGCTAACCTTTATTAAAAATCTTTAGTCTGTATCTTCCAGAAAAGTCAAAAGAAATTCCCAAAGATCCTGTTGGTGACCTATGGAAATAATATTTAAAGTGTAGCAAATAGAGAGTCTTAGAAGGTTGTCTTGCTTAGCAATTTCTAAATGTGGTTATGTATCTCATTTTACTAATACTATTTTCAGACCTGCATTAGTCCTGATGAACTAGTGTCCGTGGGTGAAGAGTCTGTATTTTAACAAATTTTTCACTGTTAAGCTGTTATAGATTGGAAATCACTTCCTCAAGGCCAGTGTATAATATTGGCTTGGATTTTTTCCCCCTGTCTCTTTTTGGTGCCTGGAATGTGGAAATGAATAGAACCTAGGGCTTTTACACTATCCTACATCCTTGGACATCGTTGGCCCATTTTTTGCATCTGTTTTTGAAACAAGATCTTGTTAAATTTTCTGGACTAGGCTTGAACTTGGAAGTTTGTTTCAGCCTCCCAGAGTGTCAAGATTACATTCATACACCGCCAGGTCTGGCTTGTTTCTTTCTTAAATACTTGGTACAGTTAGGTTTTGAGCTTTCTTTGTGGGAAGGTTTTTAACTGGGGACCAAATCCAGGGCTTTGCACCTGTTAGACAAGTGCTCTACCCCTGAGTCACATCCCTATTCCAAAGACTTAAACATTTTTCACCTAAATTGTTGAATTTATCCACATAAAGTTATTCATAGAATTCTCTTATTAAATAATAATTTGTATAGAATCTCTAGTGCTCCCACCTTTCTAATTTTTCTGTCTGATTTGAGATTAATAATTTATTGAACTTAAAAGAATCAGCCTTTGATTTATAGATCTAATTTTTTGATTTTAGCTTTTATTTTTAATCAATGAATATTATTTGCTTCTTTTAAAAAATTTTTTTGACAGAGTCTCACTGTATAGCCTGGGTTGACTTTAAACTTGGGTTCCTCTTGTCTCACCTTCCTGTGTGTTGACAGGCATGCATCACTGTGCCTGGCTACAAAGGGTGATCCAACTATATAGTGAATGTTTAAGAATTTTATTATGGTAAAAGACACATTGCCATTCATTTCCCTCAGAATGTTCCCATCACTTCACACCTTTATCCCATCTTTCTTGCCACTTTCTGAAGCAGTTCTGTAAGTCTTTTGAGAATGTCTTTAGGAATTATGTTTTAAAAATACGGTAATTGCTGCTGCCAAGTGTCATTCAGCAGAAATACAGGTTTGTAAAAGCATGAAGTGTCCACATCTACCTTAGTCACTGGTTCTGGCGTGTTGAGACTTCTGGTTCTTCCTGAAAGTCACAATGACCATGAAAGGCAAATGTTTTGAATAGATTCAGCACACTGGGAGAGCCATGACAGTGCAATTGAAGACAATCATCTAGTATTCACTATCATATTATTTCCTCTTATTTTTCTTTTATTAAGGTGGAAGCTAAGGTTTATGTATCAAAAGTCACAAATAAGGCTCAATGAAAGCAACAGTTCACTTGAATGTAGAGTAGGTTTATAAATTGGGATTTACGAGTTCAGTTTAGAAACTAATGACTGCTCCAGTGAGTTGAGGCAAGGCTGAAGCTTTATAACAAGAGGGAAGTGGGAACACTTAGCTCTCCAATGACTTACTGTTAAAGGCCAGAATATCCTAGAATCTGTCCAGGCCCTTGGAGTGTTGATTAACGTTCTGAAGATTGTTTCATCTTCAATTCTTGACAAAGTGTCTGTGTAGCAAAATACCCCTATAATGAATCTCTAAAAGTTCAAAGAGTTTTTTTTTTTTTTTTGCTCTCTGACTCTCCTGCAGCCATTTTAGCTTACTATGTTTTTGATTTGAAACCATTTTTATAATGTTACAAGTTTTTCCTTATGTACTAATTTAGAACATCCCACAAATTTTGGTATGCTCTGTTTTCATTTTATGCCTGCTCAAAATGTATTCTCATTTTCTTTGTAAATTCTTTGATCTGTGGATTATTTAGATGTGTTACTTTATTTTTGTACATAATTTGGGATTCTCCATATTTTTTTCTTTTGTTGGTTTTTAATACATTGGGTTCAAGAACATATTTTATATATTTTTAGCCTTTCAGAGTTTATTAAAACTTGTTTTATTATCTGTAATATAGCCTGTAGTCTTTTACTGAGTGTCCTGAATAAGAATTGTTATTTAGGTGAAATTTTAGAAACTTTTAGCAATGAAGGGTTTTTTTTTTTGTTGTTTTGGTTTTCTCACTGTTGGATGTTGGAGTCTTATGTATATTAGGCTACTTGAAGTTGTATGTAGTTCACTAGTTATTTATACTTTTTTGTGCTCTCTGCTTTATATAAATGGTTCTCATTTCTCTAAGTTCATTTATCTTTGCCTCTGTTAATGTCTAATTTGTCATTAATTTAAGTAAGTTTTTAATCTCAGATATTGTAACTTTCATTTGTAGAAGTTTGATTTGAATCTTCAGATGTCTTCTGTGTCAGTCCTTTTGAACATTTGTATTAGAGTTACAACAACTATTTTAATGTTTTTATTTCCTATATTTAACATCTGTATAAAGTATGAGTTGGTTTTAATTGGTTTTCCACCTCGTCATGAGTCTTATTTTTCTAATATTTGGTATGTCTTCTCATTTTTTATAAGATCCATGCATTGTAGTCTTTGATTAGAAACCAAATATTATTTAACTTGTTTGCTGCATTGAAAATATTTCAGTAGAGCCCAATGGCACAGGCCTGTAATCCTAGCTCTCTAGAAAGCAGGCTGGAGGATTACAAATTCAAGTCCAGCATGGGCAACTTAGTGACTTAGTGAAACCCTGTTTCAAATCAAAAATAAAAAATGGGCTGAAGATACAGCTCATTGTAAAGGCACTTAACTTGATCCCAAATACTCCACTCCCCCCAAAAAAATTCCATAAATATTCTTGACTTCTTTTTACTAAAAAGTAGTCTGATTCTTTTAAGTTTTGATTTTAAAATTTGTAAAGTGGAAACAGGAGTGTTTGGAATTCTCCATTATTGAGGCAAAACCCTTCTTAGTTCTGTATGTGAACTCCAAGAACTAGTGAGATTTATATTTTTGTGTGGTCGGAACAGGCACTATTCCTATCGGTGTAAGTACCTGATACTCTGTCTCTGACCCTTTGGATAAATCTTTCTCCTGCCCCAGATAGTTTTCTTACCTGGTGCTGAATATTTAGTGGAATCCTTTTGAGATCAGTGGCATTGTTTCTTTGGATATCTTTCTCCTGTTCATTAATGGATCATTGAAATTTATTTTGGCTTACCATATCTGTTAAAATCTAGGAGTTTGTCAGAATCTACTTAGGTTCTATTCCTCATGGAAACTGAATGCATTAAACTGGGGCAGTAGGTGGGGCCCATCCAGCTGTCTCTAGGGAGTTATTGGCCTGTATTGTCTGGTGTTCAGTGTTAGAAACACTCTTGTATGTTTCTGTTTTTGGTGGTTTCTGGTCTAAGAAGAAGCCTGATCCTTGTAATTTATCTTAGCTGGAAGTGGAGATCTAATATTTCTGATTTGAATATAATTCTTGAGCTTTGATTTTATGGTATGGGACACATTAGAATGTTTCATTTGTACCTTTACGCATTTATATATTTGTATGCCAAAAAACTTAGCTTTAAACTGAATGGGTATGATAGCGGGAGTAGAGAGGATGGGACAGTGCAGGAAGGCCATAAATAGGAAGGGGAAGGGATTGTAGTGGTGATGTGATATATAGGTGGACAGAATGCCCAAGCTCATTGTAACCATTATGGATGACATAATAATAAGTTATCAATCAAAATTATTTTTGATTTAATTATATGTAATTAAAAAGGGGAAAAACTGCTTATTGGAAAAATGGCAGTTCATTCTACATTTGGCATCTGTTTATTAAATTCTGCCATATTCAGTATGTCCTCCATAATACCTAGCAAAATGAAATTATACAATTCCTAGTTGAGAAATATATAAATTAATAAATTATTTATTAAAAATCCAGGCAGTTTATGTAGCCATTCTTTGAACTGTTAAATGATATGTTGACAAGTAATTGTTACTGATGGTTTAAGTAAATGAACTGGAAGACGCAGTTGTATTTTTTTTTTTTTTGGCCAAAAACCAATATATAACTGGGCCTGGTGGTACAAGCTTGTAACTGTAGCACTGTGGGGCTAAGGCAGGACAGCAAGTCTGAAACCATCCTAAGTTAGTGTCTTAATGATACATTAAGAAGGCTGAGATGTAAATAAAACATAAAAAGGCTGAGATGTAGCTTATTATGAAAGCCCTGGGTTCAATCCATAGTAAACACACACACACACACACACACACACACACACACACACACACACACGCACGCATGCATGCACGCACGCACGCACGCACGCGCGCGCGAAATTAAAACCAAATCATTGGGATACTGCCTGTGTTGTACTTTAAAATTTCTTAGTCTCTTAGCTTATAATCTGTAATTTTTTTTTGAATGGAAATCAGTTCAAGAATTACCTTGATGTCAAGAAAACAAATATCTATTGACTGAAATTTTTATTCTGGTATAAACTCCGTTTAAAAACTCATAGGTATTTTGAGAGTTCATATATTTCATTAGGGGATCTATCTTCTAGCAAGGCCCTACGTTTGATTCCCAGGTAGCACATGAACCAAGTGTGGTGGTGTTCACGTGTAATCCCATGGGATACTGAGGCAGGAGGATTACTATGAGTTAGAGGCCAGCCTGAACTACATAGTGAATTCAGGACCAGCCGGATTATGGAGCAAGATCCTGTCTCAAAACAAAACAAAGTAACAGAAAAAACAAAACAACTAAAAAGAAAAAGTTTGTCATACTGAGGTATACTTAGAGGATTTATGAGACTTGTACTTTTGTCAACCAGATGTTTTCTAGCTACTGTGACCTAGATGCAGCTCCAGAGGGAATTCTGTTGTTGATGCTTGATCTTAAAGCTAATTCCCCTGGTAATACAATATTGCTGGCTTTATTAATAGTCTTCCAGAATTGTTTCAAGATAAATTTGCTATTTTTCCTTATTGTATTTTGACAACATTTGTAATGTGGCATTTTTATTCAGTGTACTAGTATTATTTTGGACACTATATAGATTATAAAGAAATTTTATGAATTCTGAATGCTACTTTTATTCATTGATTGCAATTATTGCTGTTTGTTTTGAAAGAATTTGAGGGAATGAGTTACAGGGCAGAAGTTATTGTGACCCTTGGTCCTGTTAGTTTGTTTTGTTATGCCTTCGTTTTGCTAGTTAGCTTTACCTTTCTTGTCAGATTTAATGTGCTTTTTGGCTAATTCATTGATAGTTCTTTGTCAGCCTAGTATGTACATCTGTAATGTTGAATGATTGGTAAACTAAGAATTAATGTAATGTTTATTAAGCAGATAAGAGACTGCTGTGATGTTTAATTTTGTTGTCAGCTTGACTGGGCTAAGTGATAAAATAATGCTGGTAAACATTATTTCTGGGTGTATCTGTGAGAATGTTTCCTGAAGAAGTTGACATTTGAATCTTATAATGAAAGATCATCCTCATCGAAGTCAGTGAGCATCATCTAGTCTGTTGAGAGCCTGAAAAAGGTGGAGGAAGAGTGAATCTGCTTTTGATATTGGCAGAGCTGGTACATCTTTGGCCATTAAGCTTTCTGATTTAGGGACTTTTGGCCCTAGACTGGGGTTTACTTCGTTGTATGAGTTGCAACCCCCTCTCCATCATTATATTTCTTTGTTTTTCTTTCTCTATATGTGAAAACTTTCACATAAAATACTGGGGAAAAATTCAGCCTCACACATTTTGCATTTAAAAGAAGTTTGCTGTGATAGGATTTCTGATTTTTAGGGTTATCTTTCTAATAATAATTTTTTTGGTGCCATAGACAAATTGTGGCTTTAAGATAACATCAAGAGGTATGAGAAATTTGTCCTTAAATGAAATTCCCCTAAAATTGCCATATATTTAGAATGTTTAAAATTCCTTTTACAAATTAAAATTACCAAATGATTTTCATTCCACATACCAATTCAAGTCTATTGACACAGTGTTGAGAAGAGTTCTGACAGCTTTGATGCTCAGCAAAGAAAACTAAACAAATACCTAGAATTGTGTGAGTGACTTGTAAAAGGAGTAGTGATAAGACTAGGACAGTATTTATTACCTGGGAGTTTAGGTATAGTTTGTTTACATCATGAAAACAGGCCAATAAAGCCAGATGTTTTTTAATGTATTGGATTTAGATACATTTAATTACTATTCTGCCTTTTTTACTGCTCATTGCCGTACACTTTCGTGTGTGTGTGTGTGTGTGTGTGTGTGTGTGTGTGTGAGAAAGAGAGAGAGAGAGAGCTTACATGTGCTGGAGATTGAACCCAGGTTCTTAGGCATACTAGGCAAGTGCTCTACCACTGAGCTACACCCCCAATCCCAAAATTTCTACTTCTAATCTCCAGATATTTAGACATTATTACTTTTAAAGTAACTGTAGTGATAGTACCTTTCTTAACCTTTGCAGTGATACATGGTACACAGATAAATATATCCTTCTGTCTGGGAAATTATCATCACTTTAGTTAGAGATAAGTGGTTGCTTTTCTTCTAGGATTCTGAAGTCTCATTTAGAACAGTAGTCTCCAATCCCCAGGCATGAGAACGGATGAGTGACCATAGGAGGTAAGCAGCAAGGGAAGCTCTACATCCGGTCAGCAAGCTCCTTTTAAGTGGAGCTAGAGCTTGCTCCCCACCCCTCTCCTGCTGCTGCTTGCCATTTCAAAGCTATTCTTCAAAAACGCACTGCATAATAAGTACCAAACTCTCCACATCCCTACACTAGTTCTTGGGAGAATGTTCTTCAACTATGTAGCCGCGGCCAAATTTGAACCTGTGACAGTACTTCTGCCTCAGCCTCCTGGTGTTCCTATAGAGCATGTTTTTTAAAAGTCATTAAAGGACACTAAGTTAGATTAATAAGATTTTAAAAATGGTTGTCATCTTTCAGGATCTGATTTTTAGTGGTTTAGCCAGTGGTTTTCTTATTAATAGCAACTGGGCTGATTTCCACTATAAATTTATGGGTAAACTTCCAATTGACCTTTATCATTATTTTTAATTCTTCTTGTTCTTGTTCTTTGTCTTCTTCTTCTTATTTTGTGGTACAAGGGAATGAACCAAGGAGCTTGGTACTGAGCTACATCCCTAGCCTTTTTCATTTTTTTCATTGTGAGTCAGGATCTCATTAAGTCACTGAGTTGCCTAACTTGGGCTCAAAGTTGAGCTCTTCCGCAGCCTCATTAATTTTCAATGACCGACATGTTTACAGTTTTAGACAGAACTTCTGTGGTTATGTTGTGTAGTGGGAATAAATTTGATTTTCTAATCAGATCTATTTCAAATACTGGAAATACTACCTTGTGCAAATAAATCATACTGCCTCCAAGCTTCAGTTTCTTCAACTGCACAATGTGGAAAGCTCCTTTACAGAATTATTGTTTGAATTCAATGATTTCTATCATGGCAGGCATCTCATATTAGAATAAATAAGAGTTACTGCATTCTTTTTTTCACAATTTTACAGTTACATAGTTTTCTATTCTGTAGACATTTTATGTATGTATGTGTTTATTTGTCTGTTTATTATGTGATGCCAGGGATGTAACCTGTCATCTTGCACATGTTAAGCAAATGCATTACCACTGAGCTGTACCCTCAGCCCAGACAAATTTTGTCTATAAAATATATATTCAGTAAAGCCCTTTAATTAATTAGCTGAGTGCTAGGTTGTATTAAGCCTTTTCTTGTTATCAGCTATGCTATAATAGTTATCTTTGTTCAGATCTTATTTCACATGCTGGTTCATATTAACATATAGAGGACACATTTCTAGAAGTAGAGCTGTTGGACCAAAAGATATTTCTTTATAGTAGTTTTACAAGTTTACACTATGAGCAATAATGTATGAATGTTTTTTTCACATGTCCTGGTAAGTGTTTAAGAGAAACAATGGCATTTCATTTTAGTGTTTGATTGTCAACTTGATTGGCTTGAGAGATGCCAAGGAAATTAGTAAAATTAGTAAAGTACACTCCTGGGTGTATCTGGGTTCATCATGGGAACATGACTTTGGGGACTGTGCTGCTTAATCTTTTTTTTTTCCTCTCTCTATGAAGGATTCAACCCAAGGCCTTTGCATTATTTATTTTTCTAATTTTGAGGTAGGGCTGGACTTGAACTTGTGGTCTTCCTGCCTCAACTTCCAGAGTGCTGGGATTATTTGTATGTGCTGTCATATCTGGCTTGATACCCAGTTAATCTTGTCAGCCTTCCTGGGCTAAATGACTCTTGGAGAGGTGACTGGATTGTAATAGCACTAACATCATTTATGGGTTACCGACTGATGAGTTTGGAGCTTAGGGTTATGGAAGTATGGCTTATGGACGTATATTTGATTGTTGGCCCCTTGCTCTTTTTCTTCCTAGATAACATGAATTGAGCAGCTTTTGTCTCGTGTCCTTCCACTGAGATGATTATGCTTGGAGCGAGCTTACCATGGACTGAAACCATAAGCTGCCATAAACATCTCTTTCTTTTTGTATGTGTGTCAGCTTTTATGTGTGTCAGCTACTTTGTTGCAGCAAAGGAAAAGCTAACCAATATAAGAATTATATCTGGTCCCTGGCCCTGTCCTCTCTGGCTCTTCCTTGTTCTTTGTGCTTCCTCATTGTCATGAGGTTAAAAACTTTTCTCTGCTTTGCACCTTGCCATGATGTTTCTGCCTTGGAGCCAGCCAACCATGGACTGAAGCATCTGAAACCATGAAACGAAATAATAGCATTCTTAATTTGTGTATGTCAGATGTTTGCTAAGGAAAAACTGAACAAACCAAGTAACAACAACCAACCAATCAAGCAGAAAAAATTGGTAATAGAAAGGTGGTGTTGTTCTGGTGACACCTGTCCATGCATTTGAGAAACTTTGGAACTGATTTTGAGTTTCAAAAAATTTGGAGAAGATTCTAACTGGAGAAGTCTTAGAAGCATGTGAACAGAGCTTCATGGACAGTTCTGGTATGAGTTCAGAACACCAGAATGTTGATAGGAATGTAGACAGTAAAAGTCTTCTGTGAAGTTTTCGAGGTGAATGAGGACCCTTTCAGGAATTAGAGTAGGCCATTTGTATTACATTTGACTACATTTTGTCTGTGTCCTAACTGTATGAGGCTTGAGTTGGAGAAAGTTTTAAGAAAGCACAACATTCAAGCTGTGGCATATTATTATTGTTGCTTTTAGCCAGATTTCCAATGAGAATCCGGAGCAAAGAGTGAACAGAAAATTTAAAAACTTGATCTGGCCACTAAAAAGTGCGTGTAAAGTTGTGGCTAACAAAGATGTGGCTGAAGAGATCAGCATTTTTAAGAGCCAAGTACTTACACCAGAACAATAGTAAAGATACCTTAAAGTCATTTCAGGAATTGGCCAGACCCCAGACCTGAGCTTAAGGGTGTGAAATTTTAAAAGTCTTTGAACAATTTTGCTTTCAGAGGAGAGAGTAGTGAGGTACCTTTCTCCCTCTAGGTCATCTGAGAGGTGTGTCCTTGAGGTTAGCCTTCCATGTACTTAGACATCACTAAAGTAATGGTCCAAGGGGGACCAGCTGTTGCTCTACTGGCAGTATACTTTGGCATTATTCATGTGATGTTGATTTTGCAAGTGTGCAGAATGCAGGAGGTATGGGGTCATAGAGATTTTCACCTAGTTTTCAAAGGAATGCCTGCAAAACCAAGCAGTATGTGACATTATTAGAGTCATTGCTGGTAACTGCTGAGAGGGCCATGAATGGATCTATACCGAAGAGTGAAGCTGTTGCCGAGTAACTTTTTTCTGGGGAGATGAAACATCAGTGTCTATTCACCCTAGATAAGGATAAGGCATAGTAGACAAGGTAATGTAACAGTTGCACTAAAGTCCAATTTGGTGAACTGCTGAATTTGTCAGGGTTACTTACAGGAGTATGGATGAGAAGTTACAGGAGCAGAGTTGAACTGTACAGAAACATGGGTGAGAGGTCACTTGCAGTCCTGTGGGTCTCAAAAGACAGTTGTATCACTGTCCACTCCACAATAGATGAAGACTCATGGAAATTATATACTTTCTCTTGTGTCTTACATTTAGCTATTGCTCTTCTGCTCAGCACACAGGAAATTTCTCTCCTGACTTAGACTTGCTCAGAAACAGTACTCCCAGAGCAGCTGCTCTTGCTCTCTCGCTTCTCACTTGTTTGCTCTAGCTCTGTGGCTTCAGCACCCTTAGGTACCCTAGGACAGAGTCCTCATGCATGCCCGAGAGGGTACATCACATGCTGAAGGGGACACTTACCCTAGCAGGAGCACACAAGCTAGAGGGTGTATGCCATGAGCCAGGCCTCTGGATAAGGACCGTGTGGTTGCATGCCTAGGCACAGGTAGATGAAGCTTCTGACCCTGTGGACTCCATCTAACTGTTCCCACTGTGTGCTATGAGTTGTCCCTCTTCTCTCTAGGAGGATTGGAGGACATCCTGTACAACAGAAGCATAAGCTGCAGTAGAGACCCCAGGAAGTTGGAGGTGCTATGAACTGGAATGTTGCCAAGGAAAACCAGGTTGCAAGCAGAGCCAGCATGAGAGGCTGTATGTGCCTCATCTGGCAAGGCCAAAAGGGTGGGGCTGCCTCAGCCCTTTGGGGCTTGCATTTTACCACTGAGTGCCTTGGGTGCTGGACATGGAGCTATAGGATTTCATGTTTGTCTTGCTGAATATTAATCTTGCTTTGGTCCTGTTCTTTTTATGCTTGCCTTTGCAATGGGAATATTAACTGTGTACCGTTATGTTTTGGGAATATGAGTTGATCTTTGTTTTTTTTTTTTGTTTTGTTTTGTTTTGTTTTTTGTTTTTTGTTTTTTGAGATAGGGTCTTGCTATATAGCCCAGGCTGGTCCTGAACTCACTAGTGTAGCCTGGGCTAGCCTCAAACTCAGGACTGTCTACCTAACTCAGCCTCCCAAGTGCTGGGATTACAGGCCTGTGCCACCATATCCAGCTTTATGTGGTACTGAGGAATCGAACTTAAGGCCGTGCCCTTGCAGGGCAAGCACTTTAGCCACTGTGACATTCCTCCAGCCCTGATCTTTGATTTTTACAGGGGTTCACAGCTAAGAGCCTGTCTTGGGTCTCAGAGGAGACTTTGGATAGAGGCCTTTGAACAGTGCAGGGACTGTTGGGACTTTGAGAGAAGGAATTAGTATATTTTTTGTTGTACCAGGATGGTGATCACATTGGGCAGAATGATAATGTTATTGTCTCCATTTAGAGATTAAGTATGGTTTAAGGAGATATTTAAGTATCAGGTTGACAAGGGGTGCACTAGTAGTAATTAATCTTGATTGTGAACTTGGTTGGCTTGATTAGTAAAGCACACTTCTGGGTGTGTCTAGGTGTGACATGGAGGGCATATCCTTAGGAACCATATCTGGTCTCTGACTTTTGCTCCTTCACTTTGCTTCCCTGGCTGCCCTAAGATTAGCAGCTTTGCTGTGCCATATTCTTACACCTTGAGGTTTCAGCTTTGGAGGTAGGTGACTGGAATTTGAAACCCCTGAAAACATGAACTAAATAAGTCTTGTGTCCTTTAAGTTGTATTACAATGTCCAAGCAACAGACATTAAGTGAGTAGTGGTCATTTACATTTTTTTTTTTTGTCTTACTGCGGTTAAGGTTCAAAATCTTCTCGTATATTTAAGATTGTTGTTTTTTCCCCCATTTGTCTATAGTTGTTACTAATATCTGTTGATTTGTAGCTTATTCCCTTAATATTTTTCTTTATGTCACAAAAGTATAATAGTAAAATGCATACTGATTTTGTATTTTTTAATCATGTTACAGTTTTATAAGTAAAAAAATTTTTGGAAAATGTTCTAAATAATAAAATATTTTAGTGACAGCAGATTTACAAGGCTTCTCTGTACTATTGACCCCACCTCCCACCTGTGACAAGTACTCTTGTTTTCACTGTCTTTCTCTTTCCTCCACTTTCTCTTTTCAGGGATCATCTTCCTAACAGTTGTAGTACCCATTGATGAGAACATTTTAATAGTATCTATTTATTCATCCAGTAAAAACATTTCTTGAACTACTGTGTACTAGGAACTAGAAGTAGCCAGATAAAGATATCCCTTCTTTACAGAATTTATAGTCAACTTAGGTAGAGATGAGTAGTCACATGTAAAACTGTGGTAATAAGCACAGCAGTAACGAGTAAAGGAGGAGAAGCTTGGTTTACATTTTTGACTATTCCACATAATGGAATTCCACATTACAAGTATGTGGAATAGTATTTTTGGGAGAATAATATTGAAAAACATGCCTTTTTCAGGAAATAATTTGTTAACAGATGAAAATTTAAAAAAATAGTTGATTTGCAGATAATCTCAAGGTAATCTTTTCCTCAAATCTCTAGGTATTCTTTATTTTAGTCAAGTTAACTCCTAAAATTCACCATTACAAATGCAAAGTTTGGGCTGGGGTCCATGGTTTAGTGGTCACCTGGTTTGCTTACATAGCAGAGTTTTTTTATTTTTATTTTTATTTTTTGAGTACAGGGGTTAAGCCCAGGATCTTTGCACTGAGCCACTGAGCTATATCCCAGCTTTTTAATTTTTAATTTTATTATTTTGAGACTAAGTTGCTGAGGCAGGGCTCAAACTTTCCATCCTCCTGCATCAGCCTCCCAGAGTTCTGAGATTATAGGCGTGTACCACCACAGTCAGCTGCATATATTATTTTAAGAAATATGATCGTGATCCTGTGTATCCTTCTCCCAATTATCTGAAATAGTATAACATCTTACAGAACGATAATATGATATCACAGAATATTAGTCTTCATTTCCTTTGACTTCCATGACCCTGGTCAACTAATAATCTCTTTTCATTTCAATAACTTTGAATCTTCTATAAATGAAAACTTAATGTGTATGACCTTTGAAAATGACCTTTTCTGTTTCCAGGAGATTCTTTATCCAAGTTGTGTGTATTATTAGTTTGTTCCTTTTATTGCACAGTTATCTCATGATATGGATGCACACAGTTCTTTGGACAGTTCACTCATGGCAATTCACTCATGGAAGGGCAGTTAAATCATTTTCATTTTGGGTTATTACATGCAAAGCTGCTACAAACATTCATGTACAGGTTTGTGTGAATTTACGTTTTCATTTTGTAGTATAAATGGCCTGGAATACAGTAACTGGATTAAATGATATTGGTATGGTTACCTTCTTAAGAAACTGCTGGTCTTTTCTAGACTAGTTATACTAGTTTCTGTTTCCATCAGTACTATGTGAATTCTAGGATGTGTTTGTTATGCTTAATTTTTTTCTTGGAATAATTATATGTTGATTATATATCTATTTAGAATATTATGTGAGTCATCAGAAATGTAGTATAAAGTGTTTCTGTTAATGTGCAAAAATAGGTAAAATAGAATCTCAAATATTATCTCAGTTGATACATGCATAGAAAGTAAAAGAAGTTTTTTGTAATTGATAATTTAAAGAATGTCTATGCAAATTATGTTGCAGGGTATTTATATTTAGCCTGGTTTTTATGTCATTCCTAGCAGCCAGTGATGCCCTTTTGAAATAAAAGGAAAGAGAGAGCATATTCTTTCTGTCCTGATTAGTTATTGTTTATGGCACGAGGAGAGTGAACTACTGTTTGTTACATACAGGTGCTTTACAAATGTTAATTTAAAAACCTTAAGAATACCCTATCTTGAGGTTTTCCAAGTGCAGTAGAAGTTTCTAATCCAACCTAGTTTCCTTATCAACTTATCATGAGACTATATAAATTCCTTCACTCTTTAAAGTTAATATATGCCCTCCTTAAACTCTCTCCTTTTGAATTGCATCTCCAAATTAATCTTGCATATTTCTTGTTTCATTTTCTATGATTCCTGGCTGCTTTTGCCTCTGTCATTTGCCCTCCGTTTTAAAGTTCTACCCTTTTTATATCCTGTGGCCCCATTTTCCACAGAATTTTTTTATCCCTTTTCTTATGGTAGAATTGCCTGTCTTACCGCATGATCTGGTCAGCCTTTGCCTTAGGCACTAGTGTTAAGATTAAGTAATGCTTAAAAAATAGTAGTTTTGTTTAAATATTATTGTTGTGAAGGCTACTTTTATTTCTTTTAAGGAAAAAAAGAATGAGATTGAATTACAGTGAAATTAATATGATGCTTGAAATGGCGATTTCATATGCTTCAGATAAATCTTTCTTTAGCATTATGGATTAAATATACCATCATTAAGTTAAACTGAAAAGTCACCCACCCTGTAAATTGTTACTTCAATGCAAAAATGAACCCTAGAGTTTAGAGTCCATTTTGTCATTGGTGGTAGCTGTTTAGTATCCAGCCTTTTGTAATCTTCACCTCAGAATATGTATATTCTATCATTAGTAATAATTGTAAATGTCAGTCTTTATTCTCAGCCTCTGACTGTGTTTAATCTACCAGTGTTTAAGTACCATTATAATATCCCACTTATTTAAGCCATGCAGAATTTATTTAAACCAGAGCAACTAAGGGAAGCACTAAAGAGACACAAGAAATGTTAGCATGTTGTACATGGAAAACAGATCAGCATACACTTTCGAAGTCAATAAAGAGTCAAATCCTTGGACCTATGGTTCTTTATACTGGCTCAATATTAGAATGACCTGGAGAATTTTTAAAGCCAGTAGTTTAAGGCCCAACTCTTACCTTAAGAATGTCAGACAACAGTATTTTTATTTATTTTTTTTATTTACATGAATTTCAAATTCTGTAACACGTTAGAAACATATGATTGGGGTTATCAGTGATCATCTACACCATTTTTGGCCTCTTTTTCCTTCCTTCTTACCCTTGCCCGATGTCCCTTCCCCTGTTTTCAAACTCTTTCCTGTGATTACAATGGTCAGCCAAAGTTGAGACCCCTGCTTTGTACTAACTTTGAAAACAAGGAGCCAGGACAAAAATAGGTATAGACTTGTAATAATCACTGCAGTTAATTACCACGGAGACTGATCTTAGTACCTCATGGGAAGTACAACTTGATAATTTCCTGATTCTTCCTGTTACATTGAGTCACATCTAATGAAAAGACCTGTGAGAAGTGTCATCTTCAACAATGACGAATAACAGAAGTCTTGAAGTTTAGAAAAATATTAGTGCCATTTGTGTGTGTGTGCGCACCTGCTTGTGTGTGTGTGCGTGAAGGCTGAGGTTAATATACAATGTATTATCTGTGATAAGTCTATTGATAGCATTTATACTTCATAAGATGTAGTGGGAATGATGTTACTCAGGTCTTCTTTCTCCAAACTCATAGCTCCATTGTACCCATGAGTAAAACACTGGACAGCTCTCTGTTGTGGCTCGTTCTATGAAATGCCTGACCATTATTCCTCAAAGATAGTAAGCGAGTCACAAAAGAAAATGTAAGATAATTGTGATAGCCAAAAAGAACATAAGATGATTTAACAATTTAATATAATGTGGTATTTGGATAGAATCCTAGAACAGAAAAAGAGTATTAGGTAAAAACTAAAGAAATCTGCATAAGTTTGAACCTTAGTTAACAATAAGTTGTCAAAATTGGTTAATTAATTTTGACAGATGTACCATACTAATATGCTATTAATAGGGAAAACTGAGAATAAGAGTTATGAGAAGTCTCTACTAGTTTCACAATTTTTCTGTAAACTTAAAAATATTCTAACTTGCTATGTTTTGTAGAGTATCCCACAGAAGTTCATGGGCTATGAACTTAATCTTAAAAATTAATATGTCCGTGTGTCTTAGTTACTTTTTCATTGCTGTGACTCAATGTCCAACATTCAAAAATTTAGGGGAGGAAAGGTTTATTTTAGCTCACAGTTTCAGAAGGTCACAGTCCATTCATGGGCGGCTGGCAGCAATAAAAGTGCATGGCAGAGGCAGAGGTGGAGGCAGCTTCTCACAACATCACAAACAGGCAGGCAAGTTGAGACTATTTGAGACTTGTCCTAGTATTCCAGAGAAGGCAGGATGCAGCTTTTATATCCTTCCAGGTCTCCTCCCAGTGATTAGCTCCCCCTGCATCCACGTGTGTAAGGTGTGGCCATTACATGCCTTTAATCCTAACTTTGAAGCCTGTAATGTACCCCTCCAGACTAGGCCCCAATCTACCAACAGCACATGGTTCCATAGACAATATGTTAACATTTAAATACATGAGACTTTTGGGGGACATTCCAGAGCCAAACCACAATACCATGGAACTTTGAAAATGAGACCTTTGGATGGTAAATAGGATTAGAAGAGCTAATGAGAATGGAATACCTATTACGAGATTAATAACTATGAACAGAGAGACAGCTTAAAACCTACATGCTCACTTGTTCTGTCTTGCTGCATGATGCCTTCTGCCATGTCTACAATGCAGTAAGAAGGCCTTCACCAGATGTGGCCTCTTCACCTAGAATTTTCCAGGTCTCATTCTGTTACAGGAATAGAAAAATGGATTAAGACACAATCCTAATCAGTAATTCTCTGAAAATAGTACACAGAGAGAGAAGATGCCCTTCATTGATGAATCCCTTGACAGGATGTGGGTATGTCATTCCAGGAGAATCAAGATTGGTTTATTGCCTATTTAGAATGGAACTGTAGGGGCTGGAGGAATGGCACAGTGGTTAAAGTGCTTGCCTTGCAAGCATAAGGCCCTGAGTTTGATTCCCCAGCACCACACAGAGCTGGGTGTGGTGATACCCAATTGTAATCCCAGCACTAAGGCAGGCAGATTATCCTGAGTCCAAGGCCAGCCTGGGCTACACCAGTGAATTCAGGACCAGCCTGGACTACAGAGTGAGACCTTGTCTAAAAAAAAAAAAAGAATGGAACTATAACATTAGTTTTTATATCTTAGAGCATATTTCAGTGTTTTGCTATTTCTGGTATCCCTATTCCCCCCCCACTCCGCCCCCCCCCAAAAAAAAAAGAATGAAGGAAATAAAGGAATAAAGGGAAGGAAGAAAAGAGGGAAGAAGCGTCTGGAGGAATAGCACAGCAGTTAAAGCTCTAGCCTTGCAAGCACAAGGCCCTCAGTTGGATTCTCCAACACCACGTAAAGATGGACATGGTGGCGCGTGCCTGTAATCACAGCATTCTGGAGGCTGAAGCAAGAGGATTGTCCTGAGCCCAAGGCCAGCCTGGGCTACCCCAGTGAGTTCAGGACTAGCCTGGGCTACAGAGCAAGACCCTGTCTAAAAATAAAGGGGGTGGGGGGAGGAGGAGAAAACTGAAAGATGCAAGGAAGAAAGGAAAGAAGGAAAATACAAAGAAAACAGAAGGCATAATTATGGCACATAAGCCTATCATTTTCAGAGGTTGTGAAGATAAACTTAATTAGGATGTGAAAGATAACATGGGACTGATAAACATGATGTTGGAGTGATACACTGTTATGGGGTGTACCTAGTGATACAAAGTAGCAAAAGTAGTTGAGTTTGCAGATACTAAGCATTGAATGTAAATGCTGAGTTTCTGTTGAAAGAACAACTACAATAGCTTTTAGTTTTTTTGATGTTTGTGAAAGTAAAATCTAAAGGCATTTTAGAAATGTTTACATGTCAACTGTTTAGGAAATTCCAAGTGACTGAAATGGACTGGGCTTTTTATGAATGAGACAAATATCATTAGATGTGGTATTCTTTCTGTACATGAAATTAATGATCTGTCACAGTAAATGATGACCATTTTACTTCACATATCACTGTAATGTGTATCTTGCCTGCTCTTGTTAATGTCTATTTTTTCTTTCTAACATTTGACTGTTGTATTCTTCACATGATGTGATTTTTTTATTTTTGTCATGTAACATTTGTTTCTTTTACTTAACCTGAGTTGTATCTTGATCTTCATAATAACCAGGCTTGGTATTTACATAAAGTAGGTGAATGTAACCCGTGTAAATCTTTACCATGTCTCAAGAGAGGTGGTATGTTTTCCCCTTTTTTCTTTAAAAAAATGTGTTTATTTATTTATTTTGCTGGCAGCTGTAATAATGTTTTTAGAAAATGTGAACAGTTCATGTGCCTTTCCCTTTTTGTCTTAGTGCTTTGCTTCTAAGTTGCAGCTGCAATGGCTTAACAATATGCCGTGTGGTGTGACAGGTGAATTTCCCAATTTACCTGCAGTAATAGTGTGCTATGTAATGCCATTCAGTCATCTTTGAATTTTACTTGCCTGATTAGTTGAGTGAAGCAGATTTTCAATTTAAATGTAACTTCATCTGCTTGATTAAAAATGTAACAGAACATTATCTGCTGCAAATAAATTTCAGTGGAAGAGATGATTTTGCCTGTTTAAAAATAACATCTGTTTATATTGGCTGGAAGCAGACGATTAATACCTCTCTAATTTCGAGGTTTACCAGTCCAGCTCACCTGTCTTTTTGCATGGATAGTTGAAATTGATGGCTGTCGAGTATAAACATTTACCTGTTGATGTTTAGTTGATGGATTTCTTTTTTAAGGATAATACAGAATCCCATCATTGGGCATTCATTTATTTGCTGCTCATCAAGATGATTGACAGTTTTGCCAACAACATGGAAAAAGAATCTTCCTTCATGATGCATACGAGAAAAATTTTACTCAGCAGTGATGAGTGCCTTACAGAAAAAGAGGTTCTTGTGAATTCCTTTTCATAGTTGGTATTTATTTGAATTCTCAGTTTAGAGTCCATGAGTATAAATTTAAGTCAAGTATGTATCACCTCCCCGCTGGCATCTTTCATCAAGTGATTATGTGTGTAGGCTATAAGGACAGGGAAGGAAAACGGGAAGACTGAAATGCTTCTTTTTTTCCACTGGCACTTAGCATACTGTTAGGCATAAACTAGACTACTCAATAAATATTTATTGAATTTGAATTAAGAATTAGGATTAGAGTATATTTGATATTCTACAAAATATAATAATCTCTATTTAATTGCTTTATAAACATTAGTTTTAAAAATGTAGTGAAAAGAAACTAGAATAATACTAGTTTCTCACTTTCTTAGTGAAAAGTTTTATATTTTAAAAGCTTACAAAAAGTAAATTTTTAATAATACAGAATTCTCCTATAAATATTCTTGGGGTGGGGGTAAGCAAGCATTGTTTACTGTTAATTTTCCTGACTGCTAATGAAACTATGAGTTGAATATAATGGATGTAAAAAAAATTTACTGCTAGAATATTGGCTAAATCTAATTTAGTATATTAATTGCATAGTAAAATAATACTTGTTTTTTGAAAATTGAGATAGTTTCACAGTCTTAAAAAGTAGTTTGTACATTTTAAATTTTTTTCTAAAATTTATTTTTAATGTTTTATAAAGACATTAATATTATACATATTTAAGAGAATCTTTTAAAAATGCTGTGTTTATTCTGAACATGTCATTTATAGAGGAGTAATACTATTTTGGTAACATTTTGTTGTCTTTTATTATAAATCAAATAAAAATATAATTGGCTTGAATAATAATATGGCAAGCTTTTATTTCACTTATGACAGCTAGAGAGATAATCTGAATCAAAACTATGTTTTTCAGGCAGATATTTGAGATTTACTTTTATCAAATTGTTTTAAATCATTAATCAAAATTAATTAGGTCTTACTCCAGAACATACAAGATACTTCTAATTAGTTTTGTTTGGACATTTTGGATGATTTGGTTATTTTATTTACAAGATATAAGTGTTAGATGTTGAACATTTTCACATTCATCAGGTTAATACTGAATATTTAACAGAAAGTTTTAGTATTTTAGTAAAACAGCCCAAACAGTAAAAATGTACCAATACATAAATATTTAGAACTATATTATGTGTACTTTGCGATTGTAAATTTGTAATTTTATTGTAACATTCTTTTTTAAGATGTTTAATCTTGTTTAAGTGGATATGAGATGTTCTTTTTAAAAGATCAGTGTGAGAATCTTAAAATATTTATTTTTAACTTTTTGTTATTAACCTATTCTTTCTGTTTATATATTTTTTCCTCTTTGTCCAGATGATAACTAATGTAGAATGAATTAACTCAAAAAAAAAGAGTTATAGTTAAAGAAGATACTACATGTTAAGTATTTCTCACTCCCAAATTGCAAATCTCTAAAATCTGAAATGCTCCAAAATATTTATCTTTGAGACCAACATGATGCCACATGTTGAAATTCTACATCTGATCTTATGTAATGGGCTCACAGTCAAAATGCAGTTGTACCAAAATATTGTTCAAATTTATATTCTGGTTAATGGTATAAACCATATATGAAACATAGATGAATTTCATGTTTAGGCTTAGGTCCCATCCCTAAGATATCTATGTTTATGTCAATATTTAAAAATCTGAGGAATAGGAAATCTGATACACTTTTGTTCCTAAACATTTCAGTTAATGGATATGTTTAAAGTGTCTTCAGAGATTTCTGCTTGTTGTTTTTATGTTTTGGTTTAACTCCAATTTTGGCCGTGTTTCCTAGAAGACAGTGAAGAATGTTCATAGTTGCATTATTCAACAGCCAACACTTAGAAATAGCCCATTAATTGAAGAAAAAAAGAAAATGTGGTGTATTTTTACAATGGAGTATTATTCAGTCACAAAAAATAATGAGGTGTAGGTGTATTCTGCAATATAGATGAACTTTGAAAACATGCCAAGTGAAAGAAACCAAAAAAAAAAAAACCATAAAAGGCCACATACTCTGTGTTTTCATTTATTTGAATTGTCCCAAGTAGGCAAACCTTGTAGAGATAGCAGATCAGTGATTTCCAGGGCCTGGCAGTTGTAGGAATAGTGAGTTACTTTACTGAAGGTGTATAGATGTTTGGGAATTAATGATCATGGTTGTACAGCTTTGTAAATATACAAGAACTCACTAAATTATATACTTCAAAGGTGATTTTTATGGTAGGTGACTTACATTAATTTAAAAAGAGGCAACCTGACATAGTGGTACGCACTTCCAATTCCAGCTCCTCCGGAAGCTGAGGAAAGAGAATCACAAATTTGATGCCAGCCTGGGTAGCTAACATACTGAGATGTCTCCAAAATTTAAAGAAAGTTTGGAGTATAACTCAGTGTGTTAAAGTATTTACCTAGCATGTGTGAGGCCATGGTACCACCAAAAAAATAAGAAAGAATAAGAGATGACAAGTATGTATTGTTGGTTTATAGGGAGAATATTACTAGAAGAGTTTGTCAGTGTTCATTTTTTGATATTTAAGACTTTAATATAATGCTGAAATGACTGAAACATGGAAATGGTTGGAGGAAAATTGGATGGTCTTTTTGAGCTTTTAAAATTTTATAAAATTTGATGCCAGTCTTTATATGATATTATAAATAGCATCTATATTTTTATTAGTTATATATTTATTTCTTAATATTGATTTTGCTTATGTAAGACTGCATTTATCCTATAATTTAAAAGATACATGTAAGACGGTCTGGAGGAAAGTTAGGTGATTGAAATTGTGCCTGTTTTTTGAGAGTTTAATGTACACATTTTCATTCGCGAGACTGATACTCTGTAAAATAGATTATAAACGTTATTAAACTGGAAAAAGTTACTGTTCCAAAATATTTAGGAAAGAAATATTTTACACAAAAATCAAGATAAATATTTATGAAATGTAAACATCTTAACAGTTATGTCAGTGAAAAATATTAGCACTTTTTGGATTGAACTCTTACCAGTATTATTTTTATTAAATGTTCATGTGATAAAAATTAGGCATCTTTTAATAAATCATAGTATGTACCTTCTGAAATTGTGAGAACATTTCTTTTTGTGACTCAGAAGAGAAAGACTAGATACTTGAATATAAAATATTAGTTCAGCTTTCAAAATCAATCCAGTGTAAAATATTGGTTGTTTTAGAGGTCAGTCATACTGAATTGTATACTTTATTATTTGAACTGCAGTTTGTTTTCAACCTGCTGCAGAAATTCGCTACCTTCAGTTATATTTTATAATGCTTTGAGAACATTCCTGGGTTAACTCTGGCTTTTTAATTCTTGGATTCTTACCAACTTGTTTTTATACTCCTTTCTCTTAATTCATTTAAATCACAAAAATTACTGATACTCAAAGTATTCTAACCTAAAAAGAGTAGTTTTTGTGGTTCAGACAATCAGTAACTTTATCAGGTAAATATGGCAGTCCCACAATAATAGCAAGTATTACTCATTGTACCTTGCTGAGTGCTTTATGTATATTAACTGATTTTATTCTTAAAATATACAATGAATTGATACTGTTAACTCTCATGTATTCTGTCTCCTGAGGAAATAAATATGAAGAGATAAAATAAAGTTCCCAAGTAAGTGACAGACTCATAATTTGAACCCAAGTGGTTTTGGCTTACAGCCCAGATATTTGAAATGACAATGTTTCTGTAATCCTATCACTTGGAAAGCTGAGGCAGGAGGATTGCTCGAGGCCAGCCTCAGCTACATAAGTGAGTTCAGGATCAGCCTGGACAACAGGGAGAGACCCTGTCTCAAAAAAGGGAAAAGAAAATGCTGTGATACCTTTTACTCTTGATGTATTGATCGTTCTCTCTTAATCCTCTGGTAGTTTTATACATTCAAGTCCTGTTGCTTCCCTTCTCATGAGTCTTTCTTTCTGCAGTGTTAACGAGGGTTTAATGTTTTATTGCAATATGTTTGCATTGTAATTGTGTAAAGGAGTCTTTCAGCAGAATCTGTGTTTTGACTTGGATCTAAAGTGTTCCTCTAAAGCCCGTGTACCTATGAATACTGTGTACTGCTGGAGGTGGGGTCCCATTGGCAGGGATGGACGTTTGGGGTTTGGCCTGGGGGTGTGTGCATTGGCTCTGCCCTTGCTTCTTGACTTAGTCCTGTTCAGCCATCCCATAAGGAGCTCTGTCTCTGGGGCCGGTTTTGAGATTCATCCACCATTTTTCTAGCCACCTACCTATGAAAGGACTCCAGCCTTCTGAAACTATGAACTAAAGTAAAGTTACGGATTTTGGACATTCTGTCCCAGCAACAAGAAAGTAACTAAGACCATCTCTTATACTTATGTTCATCCTGCGTTTTAATTTGTAAATTTTAGAAACCTTTGTAGCTCATATCAGTTCAGCTAACATTTAGTGCTTATTATCTACCTTATTATATAGCACCTTAATATATGTAATAATGTTAACTGAATTGATCTAAGTCAGTGTCATTTGAAGAGTCAAACCAAGTATTTCGGTTCATTGGTAAAATAGTTATTTCCTTTTTATTGAGTCCTTAATGACAGTTTTTCAGATTTCCATTACTGGCTTGCAGAAAGGGACTAAACATTTTTTTAAAAATATCAGAGCTAAGAGACATGACGTCTGTACTTTTTACTGGCAGACCTTGGCAGACCTGTTCTTGCTGTCCTATTTAAATGTTTTTATTATAATACTTAAAAAGTTAAGGGCAAAAAAATTATGGGCCACAAATGGGATATGTCCTATTATAAGGATATTTTTTCCTGCTCCTCTCTCTGGTCTTCAGTGGCTTGATGATCCTTGGCATTCCTTGAGTTACAGAGGATCACTCCAGCTTGTTCTCTGTCTTCAAATAGCTATGATCTCAATTTCTCTCTCTCTCTCTCTCTCTCTCTCTCTCTCTCTCTCTCTCTCTCTCTCTTTTTAACAAAGAAATCTGTCTTTGGCTTTAAGATCCACCTTAAATCCAAGATAATCTTAAAATTCTTAATTATATTTGAAAAGACCCTATTTCCAAATGAAATCACACTCACAGATATGAGGGGTCAGTACTAGTACGTACCTTGAAGGGTTATCAGTACACTGCAAAGAATAATTGTCCATTTTGAAAATTTCAATTTGGTAAATGTTTGATATTTACAGTATGTTGCATATTTTTTCTGACATATATTATTTTGGAGGTTGTATTAGTTAGGTTTTTCATTGATGAAATATATTACCCAAGCTGACAGTTAAAACTGAAAAGAGAGCTTTAACTTACCATGTGATGTCAGAGATTTCAGTTCATGATTAACCAGGTCCAAGGCAGGAATATCATGGCAGCAGCATAGTAGAGCAAACTGCTCATTTCACAGAAGCCCCGAAGACAGCAAGAGAACACCACCAGAGAGGACAGGACCAGGGGCCATACATAGACCAAGATTATACCTCCAGGACCCACACAGACCTACCCAGAAATATGTTTTCTAATCCCCTGAGTGGCTCCCAAGCCAGTCAATTTGACAGTTCAGCTTACCTATGATGGAGGGAGTGTTATTTCTCTCCTTACTATTTATACACAGCACTGTTAAAGCCACACACTTAAAGACACATTCCTTCTTCTGCTAGAAGTTCACAGTCTAATTCAAATCCAATATAAAAGAAAAAAAGAATAAATAATAATAGTGAAAAAGAAGCCTTTTTCCTTTTCATGGTGACCTTTTTGCCTTTTGAGGAGAATCTTTTGTTAAACTTACTCAGAAATTTTTTAGAAGTATTAAGAGCACTTTCTCTAGTGCATGTTCACTAGTGCAGCACCAGCTGGGAATGCAATGCAATGGTGCAGCTCTTGCCTCATGAGACCCTGGCACACACACAAAGTTCCAACTTGAACATTATGATGAATCTTAAAAGTATTTAGTTTAATGTTATTAATTCATTTATATTTAGATATTTATCCCTTCTGCCCCACCTCTTGTGCATAGTGTGTAAGCAGATATTGAAATTTGGGGCAGGAGAAATGGAGGAGGTTAATCCACTTCTATGACTAGCATCATTTTCACAGTAACTGATTCCTTTTTTTTTTCTCACAGTAACTGATTTCAAGAAGCACAATATATTTTATTTAATAGTTGGTGAGAGATGAGAAATGGATATTTATAAACTTACGTGCAGAGTAACAAGGTTCTCACCTGCAGTGTATAAGGTATTATGAAAATGTAAAGTTCATTAATATGCTGTATATTTTTATGCCCTTGAATGTAACTTAGAGATTATATACTGTAATAGGATTTATGGCATTCTACTGTTTAATCTTTAGGGCTATACAAACATATCAGTGACAGCAGTACCTGAGGTCTGCCTGCTTTTTAAGAATGGATTAGTATTACTGAATACATACATTTTAGTTAAAAGCAAACAGAATATATACTATTAGAATGTTCACAGATTCAAAGATACAGTTTTATGCAGACCAGGAGTAAAATCTCTAAGAACTAGTAAGATAAATATGAAATGATTTATTCTTAAGATGAGATTTTATCATTTGTATGTGAGGTATAATAATGACTTTTCTTCAGAGTATTTCTGTGTATCTAAATTTGTGCCTACTTAATGTAGGATTTATAAAATGGAACAATCTCTTTCCAGTTTGACACTCAGAAGAAGTTCTGACTTATGCAAGTGTATATTTTCATTAGGACTGGTTTGCCATAGTAAAATAAGGGTAGCAAAAATGTGGCTTTGTGAAATTCCTCAGTGCTTTGTCTTTGTGTACAACAAATATGTTGATATTTTACTGGCATAAAATGTCTACTTTGAGTCCTTAAATCATTTACTCTTTTTAATTTTTATTTAATTTGTTACTTATTTCTTTTATATTGGATTTGAATAGTTTAGATTGTGAACTTCTAACTGAAAAAAGAATGTGTGTTTAAGTCTGTGGCTTTACAGTGCTGTGCATAAGTACTGTTGACGAGTTATTTAAGGTTATTATTCCACTTAAGGAGAAAGGAAGATCAATGGGAAATGAGGAAATAATGTTAAGATCTATGAATATCTGATTTTTTCATACAGTTGCCTTTCCTAAAAAGTTGCAAATAAAATTGTCTTTTTTTGTTCTGTCTGTCAATCTTTCTTTCTTTCTTTCTTTTCCTTTCCTTTCCTTTCTTTCCTTTCCTTACCTTTCCTTTCCTTTCTTTTCCTTTCTTTTTTTTTCCTAAACTGGGGATTCAACCCTTCGTATTAACCTATATCCTATATCCTCAGCCCTTTAAAATTTTTTTTAAATCTTGAAGTTGCCCGGGATAGGTTTGATTTTGCAGTGTTCCTTGCCTCAGCTTCCCAGAGTGCTGGGATTACAAACATGTACCACTGTTTCTAACTCTCTTTTTTTAAAGAAGCACTGCAAATACTGTTTTTATTTCCTATTGATCTCTGTGATTTCTAATAAATCCAGTTATTACATTTGTTCCCCTGTAAATAATGTAGCAGAAGCGTACATTTGAAAAGTTTGAGTTTTCTGTTATTGTTTCCTTGGATTATTCTTTTTTTCATTTCTCTTTTCCTTTTGAGATGAATATTAGATCTCATGTTAGTGTTCCATATGTTCCTGAGGTCTTCCTCCTCTCATTCTCATCTCTATCTCTTGTAAGATTTTAAAAGATTAATTATTAATCTATCATCATATTCACTGACAATTTCTTCTATCCAGATTTTGATTTGCTATGTCACTAACGTGTTCAGACTGGCCTCAAAGTTGTGATTCTCCTGCATTAACCTCCCGGTGCTAGGGTTCCAGGCCTGAGCCACAAGGCCTGGCTTATGGGATAATACTTTAGTATCAGTTCCATGGAGACATAGCATGAGTTAGGGAGTAAGCCCAGGAGTTTACAACTTAATGGGACCACTTTCCAGTGCTTCTTCCATTTCGTTATCTCTTTGACATGTTTTGGTTGCCTACTCCTCTACATTTTCGTCCACACAGCTGGACCCCCTTCTGATGTACGTACATCTTTGCCCATATCTGAGGCCAAGACAGACAAAATAAGCAGAAATTAGTGATCGTTTTGAAGAGGTAGATTTCCTCCATTAGTTTTAGATTCCCAGGGACTCTACTCACTGCTGTTTCTATCATTCTACCATTCTCATAACATTGCTTAGAGGCTTGGGTATAAAAGAATATTGGGGGAAAAAAACCCTGGGGAAATTTCTTCCACTGTACCAGATCATTAGGATGTTGCTCTAATGCTCTTCAAGTAGAAGAGTTGGAATGCTTCTCCAGGAATTCTCTGTGTATGTCCAAATGCCCACTTCCAGATTTTTGGCTCTATTGAGTTTAGGCTGGGGGATATCGAAGAAAAAAGTGGTTCATTTACCCTCAGTTTGAAGGTAATTCAAAGTTACCTCTTCCCCAATCTTTCTTAGCTCATTGCTTTATGATTTATGTTCAAGTTTTATTCTCACATTAGGTAGAAAAGACAGGGTAGGCCATTATTCCTTCTTTTCCAGGATAGGTTTTTAGAATCAGCTGAAAATTTTAAAACAAGTGAATCAGTAGTATCTCTACAGTGTGACTTTTTCCTCAGTCTTTGATTTTACTTAAACATTTTGCCTTACATTGTCTACAAGTACATGTGATAGAACCCACACAAAGAAGTTGTTCTAATTGTGGGGTACCTTAAATACACAAATTCAGAAAAACATTTTGAGCCATTTGCAACATAATAAACAGGATAAAGAAATCTTTTTCTGGGTAAAAAGTACTTCTATCTCGCTTTTATATCTTTATAATTTGTTATAAGGTACCAGTCCAAATATGTAAGCTATTTTCTAGAAAGTCCTGTTTCTTATTAGAAGTCCATTAGTTTCTCTTTTGGTCACCAGTATCTTTTCAAAGTATATTAAATTTTCTCTTTTTTTATAGATACTTTTTTCTTATTTCTCCTTACCTTTTTGTCCTTTGTATTTCTTTAGGTTATTTACCACTCCTTTCTCCACCTCCTCTGCTACTGCAAAAATTTGTAGATAGGAATTATATAGTGGTATTGCTCTGAGAGTAGTTTGAGCTCTGATTTAGAGGATAATCCTGTGCCCTCTCTAGAGGCTGTCAGCATCAACTGTCCCCCTGGCTAAGCAGAATTCCAGAGGGTATTAATAACCATTTAAATTAATCCGATTATACCTGCAGTTGCTAAAGGTGAGGTCCTCTTTAACCAGTCCTGTTAATGAACACAAACATGAATCAGAACTGGGCAGGAATTTTACATTTTATTATTTCTACCTGAAGGGGGAAAAAATTTCACCTACCTCTGTCAGCAAGCTAGTTTCCAATAATGTAAGGAAGCCCTGCCATTAATACAGCCTTCATTAGGAGTCCCAAGCTAAATAGACTGATTTTGTGAAAATTCATTTGCATTGTTTGTGAAAGTCTTTGGAGACAGAGCTTAGAGAACCGCCAAACAATAATAATCTTTAGTTAAATGCAAAAATGTTACATGACACTAAAAATTATCTTCTAACTACTAAAATTTTCAGCAGTAATTGGACAATACCAGTCTCCCAAGGGACATTTTTGAGATGGCAAAAACAACTGTATTTTCATGACTTAAGGTAAAAAGGAATAAAAAATTGAATAGCCAGTCTTAGGAGTAAAAAGCAGCCTTACAGGTTAGCCAGTGTAAACTTGATGTTGGCATTCTTTCTCCAACATAGTAGACCTGGCCACCTCATTTTTTTATGACTATCTCTGTAACACCAAGTGTTAAAAAACTGCCCATCACATAATTGGGTAATATAATTGTTTGAGAATCTGATCTGAAAATGACAAACTTTTTCTTTCATTTTACTCTTTGAGCCATAAAAAATCATTTCAGCAGAATGCATTTCCTCCATTCTTTATCTGACTCCCTCATGTGCTCCTTTACAGTCTCTTCAGATGTGTATTATAGATTTTTAAATTTAGAAAGATACTGGAGAATAAAATTGTTCAGAAAGGAGCACTTTTCAAACATGCTTGAAGTTGAAAATTTTTAAAACAAGAAAAGGAATAGTCAGGTGAAACGTGTCTCTTTCCATGTAATAGGCTATTTCTCAAAGAATTACACTTTTCAGCGCTAATGTGTTTGTCTCAGCTGTGAACATGTCTAGATTTAAGAACTAAGTAAGAAAAATTAGTTTGTTTGAGAAAAAGACATCTACTGGAATCTGCACAGTACTCCTTCAACAAAGATATCTTTTAGTCAATAGATGTCATCCCCAACACCTGTCTAAAATAACTCATTTCTTTTCCTGATTACCACTTATAGATTTTTTTTTCTTTAAAAAAAAAAAACTTTACACAAAATGTAAACTTCATACATTGGGATTATTCTTTGGTCTGGATCTTTTCTTTGAATGAAATAAGCTTTGGGATGCTTATTTAGATGTTCAATGGAACAGTGTGGAGAACAGTAATTGTGTTTGGGCTAAAGAATTAATCCATTTAGTCATGGGAAGCATTACTTAGCTTTTTCTTAGTAGCTGAATTGTGCCACTGAGGGGCTTTTTTAGGATTTTAGCCTCAGATAGAAACTTTTAGAAATGAAAGTTAATTTGTATTGATGAATATATACTTTTGAATAATGATCCATTGACTTGATTTCAGTTAAAATGATATTGTTATTAAATTCAGCTCTGATTTTGTGTGCTGAAAGGCAGCTTTCTATTGGCAGCTTTTTTTAAAAAATCATCTTTTAGTCAGAAAACATTTTTATAGAGGAAGTGGTTTAATAAGTAAAAACAATAGAAGGGGCTTGAGAGATTAATTGTATCTTTAAATTTTTTGATGGTAGTATACTAATTATAATAAAATTAGTTTTATTTATGCCATTCTTCTCCAAAGATACAAAGAAATATGCTGTATTTTGACATTTAGCAGGCCAGAAAAGGGCAGTCAGAAAGTCTTTTTTCACACCAGAAAAATAATTATCCTGTCTTTTATGTGAATGAAACATTTCTTTAAATTGTTAGTTTTAAAAGATTGGACAGAAGAGAATTTAAGAGACTTACGCTACTTAAACATACCTGTAGTATAGTCTTCTAAGACTTAAAATTTGAAGAAAAATATAGTGACTTTTAAAAAAAAATTCTTTTATTAACATGTGTTTCTGATATATAATAACAAAAATTGATGTATTTGCATACTACATCTTGATTCCCCTTTACCACCCCTTTTATCCCTACATCCCCTTTTCCTCTCCACAAAGTCTATCTTCTTACCTTATTTTCTCTCTCACTTTTTCATGTCTTGGTGTTCCATATTAGAGAAATAATGAGATATTTAACTTTCTATGTCTTAATCATTTAAGTATAGTGGTCTCAAGGTATATCCATTTTTCTACAAATGTTTCAAATTTATCTTTCATTATGGCAGAGTAGTGCTCCATTGTGTAAATATACCATCTTATTTATCCATTCATCTGTTGATGGACATATTAGCTAATTCCAGGATTTAACTTTTATGTAAGTTGTACAGCTATAAACATGGTATGCATGGATTACTCTTGTATGATGGCTAACTTTTTTGGGAAGTTATCTAGAAGATGTATACCTGAGTTGAAGAGAGTATCTGTTTTCAGTTTCTTGAAGAATTTCTGTACTGCTTTTCATACTGGTGGTACCAGTTTGCAGTCCCATTAGTAATGTAGAAGGGTTCCTTTTTCTTCTCAGCCTCACCAGCATTTTTGTTTTGTTTTGTTTTGTTTTGGTTTTTTTTTTTTTTTTTTTTGAGTTCTTGATATCAGCCGTTCTTAATGGAATTAGATGGAATCTCAGATTGCATTTCCCTGATGGCTAAAGGTACTGAACATTTGCTCATGTATTTATTGGCCATTCAGACTTCTTCTGAGAACTGTTTATCATTTTAATTGCCCATTCGTTGACTGGGTCTTTTATTTTGAGTGGCCTAATTTTTTTAGAGTAGCTGTCAGAAACTTTTTCCCATTCTATCTGTTATCTCTTTACTTTGTTGTTTTCTTTGAGAAAAATATAGTAAGTTAAAAAAATCTTTGTGCTTATCATGGCATGTTTATACCATTGGATTTTCCATTGTTTCATGTAGAACTTAGTATGTACTACTAATTAACGAATAGTTATTGAACATTCATTGTATGCCTGATACTTGAGTGAACGCTATTGTGATGGATAATACACTTAGAAAAACAAATTCTAGTTTTAGCTTACTTTTGGTAAATAGATTCATCTTTTATCCATATTTCATAGAAATAAAACCCGTTGAGACTGTGCTTGGCTACGCCCTGGGTTCCATTCCCTGGCACCACGTGAACTGGGTGTGGTGTCACATACCTGTAATCTAAGCACTCAGGAGACTGAGGCAGACGTTTTGCTCTGAGTTCAAGGCCAGCTGAGACTACATGTTGAGTTCAGGACCAGTCTGGACTAAAGAGCGAGACCTTGTCTCAATAAATAGGTAGTTAGGTAGAAAGAAAGAAAAAAGAAACCATATAATATGTGGCTCCTTGTGACTGACTTTTTTGACTTAAAATGTTTTCAAAGTTTATGTACATGTAATAATGTCCATTAGAACTTAATGTTTTTTATGGTTGAATAATACTCAGTTGTATGGATATATCACATTTTGTTTATCCATTAATCACTAGTAGATACTAGAATTGTTTTTTACTTTTTAGGAATATTGTTGCTGTGAACACTTGTGCCCTAATTTTTCATGAATATGTGTTTTTAAACCTCTTGCATGTAGGAGTAAATTGCTGCATCTTAACTCATTTTCTCATTTTAAAGAGTATAATTTTTTGTTTTCTTAGTTTCTCTTTCCTCTCTTTCATTCTCACTAGCTTTCTCCAAATCAGGCTGGCCTTACTGCCCTGGTCATCTTGTTTCTTCCTGAGAAATTGTATTTTTCTTTCACAGCATAGCTCAAATGTATTATTTTTTTGTTTTGTAAAATTTTTCTGCCCTTATTCATTATATACTGACTTTTTTGTATTTTTTTAGCACTTGGTTAATTGCATTTCTATCAGATTTTATGATAATCATCTCATACATTTATGTCTCTTTTCACTACATTTTGATCTCCCCAAATGTAAGTATTACCAAGAATATTTATTTCTTTGGTGTGTAGCAAAATGCCTGACACTTGCCACTTAGTAAGCATTTTTTGGAATAACTTCTGCAGTCTTCTTGGTCACTTTCTCCATGATAAAAGTAAAACTGTCTTACACACTGGTAATTTTTTTGCTCCTCAGACTGACATTCAAAATTTTATGACTTCTACTCAGGTAACCAAAGACACATTTCTGTAGGTTCTTTTTTGCTTTTTATTAATAGCTTCTGCATTTTTTCCTTCTGGGCAGGATATTCATGAGAATTGAAATAAAGGACCAAAGACAGCTTAATAAAGTTTTAAAGATGAAAAAGGCCAGCAGCATCTAAATAAATAAGTAAATAAGTCTGGAAAAAATAGTAGAAAAAAGGATGGGCTTTGAATTCAAGTAAACCAGGGGTGTTTGTTTCTCTGAGGACTCAGGGTTTTACTGCTATATAAAGTAGAGATGATGGTTACCAAGGCTGTTCTTTAAGAATGATCACAGATCTATAAAATGCATTTAGCACAGTGCCTGAAACATAGTAGTTATAAGTAAAATCTTTCCATGAATATTTACTAAATACAAGTTGCTTCTGTCTGTGCCTTTGCTTCTTTGCTCTCAGGAATTTCTTTTTCCCTCCATCATCTGTCCAAATCTGTCAAAGTCACCTGAAATCTCATTTCTTCCCCAAAGTTTTTCCTGTGTGACTCTTGTGACCTGATTTCCTCCACTTTAAAGTGTGAGATTGATTGATTGACTGATTTTTTTTTTTTTTGAGGCAGGGTCTCACTCTGTAGTCTTCAGCTCATATGTAGCCAAGGCTGCCCTCAAATTCAAAACAGTTTTCCTGCCTCAGCCACCCGAATGCTGGGATTACAGATGTGTACCACCATGCCCAGTTTATGTGGTTCTGGGGAATCGAAACCCTGGGCCTTGTGTTTCCTAAGCAGTGCTGTAACTACAGAGTAGCACCCCAGCCCCCTAAAGTGTGAGAGAGTTCAGTTGAATACCTAGCCCCTTTGTACTCTTCATTATGATTCTCTGGCTCAGGTTTAGCCATTGACACTGTTCTTTCAATTCTAACTTGTCTGTACTACAGAACTAAATGCTCCCACTAGCCTTGTACTTACGGTATTTACATATGAATGTAGCTATATTAAGGGCAGCCTATAAAACATTGTATAAATACTGTCTGTATGCTAGAGCAGCATTTGAGTACATTAAAGAGTTTAAGGTGTTGATGCATTTAATAGAAGATTGAATGCTAATTAGAACGTACAGTGGGGTACCAGATTCCACTGTGATTCAGAAGACAATTTAGAGGTTCTAGAAACTTGAGAGCCAATTTAATAAGTTGAGAACAGCCTGAGTAGACAGAGCCTTACAACTGAAGACCAAAAACCTTAGATCTGGTAGAGAAACAAATAGGATTTCGTGTAGGGAATTGAATTATTTGAAGTGATGGTACTGGAAAAGCACATCTCTATGGGTAATAGTGTGGGAAGCTAGAGTCATATAGACTGTAGCCGAATGAGAGGGAGGGGCTGTGCAGGCATCATGCTTTAAGTGGAAGTGATATAGTCATTATTTTCAAGAGGCATTTATTCTTCTCAAAGGGAAGATTTATTTTGGGTGTTGTCCTGGTTAACTTTTGGAAAGCTTCTCTGAGAAATTATGCTGGAATTGGTTTTAAGGATATAAATCCCATAAATCCACAGCTTGGGTAACAAATTGAATCTCTAACAAATACTCACAAGGAATTTAAGAGAAAAATCCTATTTATAAGAGGAAAGCTAATATTTATATATAAGCAGTTATTGTGTAGACAAATTCTGTATCCAAAGGACATCTTTGTATGTTGTGTCACTGCTTATTACTCTCAGGTATTATGGTAGTACTGCAACTCAAATTTCTTGGATTCTGATCTTTGATAAAGATAAAGCTCTTTTACATGAACTCATTGGACATGTAAGTGCATAATTGATTTTGTTGAAACATTCAATCAACAAATGTCTACTAAAGATATTTGTAGTATTGTGGGCACTACAAAAGAACATCGTAAAATAGATGGCTTCTTTCTCTCTCTCTCTTTTTTTTGTTTACTCCCTTCCTTTCTCTTTCAAATGTAAGAAAAATATCACCCAAAGGAATGTTTGTGACATGATCATACACACCTGTGTGTTTTGTGTCTCGTGTAGCAGTTTATCAAGGAGAAAGATGACTATTTTGGTTTGAATATGGTATGTTACATAGGGAAAGAAACAATTGAGTTTGAATCCTGGAGAATCTGGCACCAAGAGAATTTGACCATAAAGGAAAGGAGATAGTATTTTAAACTAAGAGAAAAATGGACTGGAGGAATGGCTCAGTCTTTAAAGTGCTTGCCTAACAAACTCTGTGTCAAGCACTAAGTTCCAGAGTTCGGTTCCCCAGCACTGCATAAGCCAGGAGTGGTGGTATATGCTTGTAATCCCAGCAGTTGGGAGGCTGAGATGGGAGGATTGCTGTGAGTCCAGGGCCAGCATGGCCTCCATAGTGAGTTCAGGACCAGCCTGGGCTATAGAGAGAGAGACCCTGTCTCAAAATAAAAAAAGAAAGAAAAAAGAAAAGAAAACCAGGTAGGGAGCAACAATATGAGTAAATTGTGAATGTTTAATGAGGTCGGATTTATTATATCCTAATATGATGGTTGGTGATTTAATGTGACCTGCTGTGAATTAACTAGAATAGACAGTATAAAACTTCTAATTTAGCCAAGAATCTGAAGGGTGACTTACATTGAGAATTACATTATTGAAAATAAAGTATTGTCAAGAGAATTTTGAAATAAGAGTTAGCAAGACTTGGTGACTAGATAAAAAGATTTATGGAGCAGTGGGTAAAAGTTTTGTGGTGGTAAGCTTATATAATTTTTTAAAAAGTGATTTTACCACTGCACACAAAAAGAGAAAGTTGAGAGAAGAGTCAGCCTAGTGTCATTTTTAGGTATGTTGAGTTTAGGAGCAATAAGAATAGCTCAGCGGTTAAAGCGCTTTCCTAGCAAGCTGAAGGCCCTGAGTTCGATTCCCCAGTACCACATAAGCTGGGCTTGATGGCATGTGCCTGTAATCCCAGTATTCGGGAAACTGAGACAGGAGGATTGCTGGCAATTTGAGGCCAGCCTGGGCTCCATAGTGAGTTGAGAACCAACTAGGACTAAACAATGAGACCCTGTCTCAAAAATAAATAAATGAAAATAAAGAAAGATATGTTAAGTTTAAATTATCTGTTTGGTTTCAGTGGAGGAATCATGAAGGTACTTCAAAAAGTAAGAGTAGAAATGTTTGCATTAAGGACTCAAGGTATATGTATGTGTAGATTTTTGGACATAGAAAGAATATCAGATCATATAACCCATCCATTTTATGGTTTTGGCATACCCAAATCTCAGCTTTTGTTTCTCTGAGTATTCATATTGTTCACTACAGAAATAAGTTTGCCATAGACAGTATTTTGAATGAAATATGAATGAGTCATTCTTTTTTATAAAGCTGTTTGTTCGTGGAATTTTATCTATAGATGCAGCCCCTTTGTCTGATCACTGATGAGATTTCTAGTAATATTGTCTGATTAATTTTAATAATGTATTTTGCTGTGAGGGTTGTTCAGATGAACAGATATAGCTTATGATTCTGTAACAAATAGAAGAAACAGGCTGCTGGGTGTGGTGGCTCATGCCTGTAATTCCAGCACTCTGAAAGGCTGAGGCAGGAGCGTAACAAGTTCAAGCACAAGCCTGAACATTTTGGGAATTAGTGAGACCCTGTTGCAAACCTTGAAAGATTATAAAAAAAGGTTTGGAGGGCCTGGAGATGCAGCTCAGTTCAAAGGCCCTGGGTTCAGCCCCTAGTATCACACACACAAAGCATGTTTTTAGTAGTTTAGTGGTTTTGAGAATTGTATCTAATAATATTTTGTTTGATTTTTTTCCTATTATGTTTTTCTTTAATAGCTAGGTTTTTTTGTTATGATCATTTTAGCAATATAAAAGTTAAAGGTTAAGGGCTGGAGGAATGACACCGTGGTTAAAGCACATGCCTTAAAAGTGCAAGGCCCTGAGTTCAATTCCCTAACACCACATAAAACAGGTGTGGTGGCACACATCTGCACTCAGGAGGCTGAGGCAGGAGAATTGCCATGAATTCAAGGCTAGCCTGGACCAACCTGGGCTACAGAGCGAGACCGTTTCTCAAAAAAAAAAAAAAAAAAAAGTTGAATCAGTTTCAGCAGGTTACTATTTAAAACTGAGAGTTCAAAATTGACTTTTTTTTCTAGCATGTACTTTTGAGCTCCTTGTTCTTTTATATAAATACTTGATTAAAAGATTCCTGTTTAACAAAATTTAGCCTTAGGGTTATTTTACCGTTATTTGAGTACATTAAGCAATTCTTCCCCAGGGATATTTTACGTGTTTGAAACCAAATCTAAATTCTTTTTTTTAAAGTAGAAATATAAACTACATGAGTTTCTACTTTTTGAAGATAAAAGCTTTATTGATGACAATATATAATTATTGGGTTGCTTTAAATGATTGCTAAAACTTCTTTTACTACATGTTCTAACATGTTGGTTAACAAAAATTTGAGTGCTTGATGAGATTTTTTTTTTAATACACAGCACGTTTAAGTTCCTCGTATTTTATGAAGAGGTGCCACTGAGTTATATTTTACTCTTAATTATAAGGAAGAAAAACAATCCAGCACAATAATCAAAGCCAAGGTATAGCAACTTGTTAAACACTTTAGAATTAGACCCCCCTTAAGTCCCCCCTAGTGTGATACTTTGAAGGCAGCTGCTGCAGATAAACTCTGGAGCCCCAGATGGTGGTTGCCTAATCCTCATGAGAATTCATGTCCTGGAAGCAGCTCTTATCTCTCCAGACCTGACATTGTCTGTGAGCTTTCGCTAAGGAGGGAATAATATAAACATGCTATGCATGAGTTTCACTTCTTGAATATGTCAAAGACACGCGAAGTTATAGCAAAGTGTAACAAGAACAGAGTTCACATTATTGAAAGTGTTGTTATTTAAAGCACTTGATGCAAGCCTGTGGTGAGTGATGGTGTGTAGTTTGGAGGAAAGGCATTTTTTTAAGCAGAATGTCACTTCTTAATATTATGAGTACGGATAAAATACTCAGTACTCAGAAGAATTCACTGTCAGTGATTTACTCTAATCTAATCAATTTAAAACAGTCCATCCTGTAAAAAAAATGTTCCGGCTTTTATTTCCACTCAGTAGTCTTCTTCTTTTTTTTTTTTTTTTTTTTTTTTTTTGCCAAGTCAGAGCAGCAGTTTCAGTGTTCAGGATTCAATGTTTTGCTAAAAATTTTCTAGGAATTTGATCTGTGAGATCTGGGTCAGTAACATCTGTAACTGTTAGCATAGCAGCCAAATTTTCTGGAGTGGGGTTAGAGGTGATAGAGACTTTATTTGAGCAGGAATGTTGACACATGCTGTAACCCATTATTTACTGATAAGACTGTAAAAGAATAAAGGAGATTTTTCTCTTTTTATAAAGTTACAAAATGTGTAATCAAATGGGAACCTCTACTCTCCCCATAATAAAGCGAATCCTATCATTAAATCTTCTCTTTCCTCCGGTCTGTTCTCTGGTCTGTGCTCTCCAGACTTTGTGCTAGTTCTAGAATCTGTTGTGCCCATATCTCTTTTCTTACCATTACTGATTTAATTTCATCTTTCTATAGAGCTTTTTCTCACTGACTGCATCATTTTGTTTTCTCCCTGAATTTCATAGCCAACCTTTGAACTATAGGTTTGATTCTGCCTCAGAAAATTCTCTTATTTATTTATATCAAAAGAGAAATAGTAGCTAGAAATACATGTATACCTGTAATTACAAATACACGTATACCTGTAATTACATTTTATATCAGTGCCAGTGGCAGTCTAGTGGTCTCTGTCTTTCTTTGTCTGATTCTCATCCTAGTCTCATCTCTTCTCTATTGTCCTGTCTCCGAATGACTTTCTATTGTTTCTTCTCCTGAGCCTGCTTTACATTCCTTCTTCACCCTGGGGTAGTCCCATGTCTATCCATTTTAGTAACCAGTTTTTAAGATCTTGCAAGATCATGTCTTCTCCATGTGGCTTCCATATTTCCAGGTAATTTAGAGACCACAGCACTGTGTTTCTTGTCATAGCACCATTGAATCCATATTACATGTAAGAGATTGTTAGCCTTACTGGGTACACAAACTAGTCAGGGGGGGAAAAGTTCTGATCCTTGATCAAGATGGAGCGAGTATAACACAAACTAGAAAGTGTTAGATGCCATAGGAGAGAAAGAACTCAGCAGGCGAGATTCCCTCTACTGAGCATACTTAACGAAATAATTTAAGTAACTTATTAGGTTTGCTTCCTCTGTTCAACTGGGAGTGCTTGATAACAGAGCCCACGCTCTATAAACGTGGAAGCGTATCTCCTACACTGTCTAGCACAGTCCCTTTGAAGGAGGTGGAATAAAAGACCCATTGGAAAGATGAATAAGAAAGAATTGAGTTAAAAACTAGACTTGGATTACATTAGGTTAGATGATAGGGTGAAAGAAGAGACATCAAAGACTTGTGATCAATATATAATTTCATTATACTGAATTGATTGATTATTGAGCATGTTGATGTGTTTGCTACATTTTCTTTGCTTTATGAAGTTCATTTGACTGTGCTAGCATAGCCTGAAATCAAGTGTTTCCATTAGTGTCCTTTAGCTGGCTACTCATTGAATTCATTTGCTATTGCTCCTGTTCTGTCACATGTGTGTCCTCCTTGCCACCCACATTTCCTTTTTGGGAATTCTGTTTCTTGTAGTACATTTAAAGGCCAATGAAAATATGCCCCAGATGGTGCTGTTCTTTATCACAATCTTTCGCCACTTTGTGTTCCTATTTAAAAGAACAAACAAAAAGCATAACAAAAAGACACATGCTGCTGGTTTGTAACCCAGCTGGCTCTCATTCTTCATTATCTTTTCTGTTCTCTCAGTCTTGATTTCTACTCTTTTTCATACTTACTTTCACTCTTTTGGCACCATCTCTGAAGTACTCTATATTTTATTGATTGGATTGTACATTCTTACTTTTTCTTTCCCTTCTTTTATAAAACATAAAATTATTTATTGACCATTGTTCACCACTATTTACAGTAAACAGTGTACAGTTGGGTAACATTGTGATTAATACAAAGTTATTTTCATGGCTTCTACTGAGACAATAACCCAGATACTGAAAAGATTGAGCATACGTGTAAGAACAAGACATGTAGGTCAGGGATTTAAACTATAAAAAAAAGTGTGTATTTATTATGCCAGCACGTCTTAAGTTGCCAGTATCTCTAACCATATGATCAATTTCCATGGGATAAGTCTCAAATATTCTGTGAGTCATGGCTTTTTTATTATGCAGTTTTAACTTTTTGTGAAGGAATGGTCACTTAGAGGAACCTTTAAATATCCATTTAACGTGTCTTGCTTAACTAATTTAAATAAACCAGAATTTGTCTATGGTGTCCTTGTCTGGATAGGAAAATTGTTACTAGTAATAAAATTTTCATTTCAAGAATTTTGGAAATAAACTTGCATCTATGTGATAAATAGATTAGATTCTGATATGGTTGCTCTTAAATTATCCAGTTTAAACTGTCCACTTAACTACAGAATCATCTATTAAATTTGAAAGATTATGGCTTCAGGAAAATGTTCCATTTAAATGATTTATTTATTAAGCTGCTCAGTAACTTGGGTTTGCCACCCAAAAACCCAAACATTTATATTTATATAAGTATTTTATATATACACATGCAAACAAAAAATGCAGAATGATCCTTTGACATATGAGTTAAAAACAATTTCTGATGGAGTAATGACTATGAAAAATTTCCCCAACATTTAGAAAAGCAGAGGAAATATACCATGGTATCAAATGCTGTTTTGTGGCAAAGGAAGTAACTATAAAAAGCTTTAATTTGCTCAAATTAACCAGCACTGTTGATGGAGAAAAAAAAACTTCCTCAGTATGAATAAAATACAGCTGATGTGTAACTGAGTTCTGCAGCACCTCTTAAAAAATTTAGAGATGTGCATAGAAGAAGAAGACAGTTTAAAAGGAGAGAATGAAGAATTGGGTAAGAAATTGAAGGATGTTCATAGCTGTTCATACATTATGCATATAGAAAGTAGAGTCGGGAGTGTATTTGAGGAGCAAGAAAATAAAATTAGGGTATAAGTATGGAAGGCTCTCTGCTCAAATCTACTGTCCTTTCCTTTCTCCCCTTCTGACTCACCTACCATCAGTTCTGTTCATTAGAAATGCATATGGTTTAACTGGCCCTTTTGGATGTGCAAATATATTGTGATATTAAGTCTCACTCAGACTTTGTGTGAATTAATCTTAATCAGATTGAGACTAGTAATTTTAAATCTTATTTGAGTGTAAGGGAAGGGCAGTGGAGGGAGGGCAGATTCTCTTGGGTAGAAGGGGCTGTGTAGGGAAGACAAGGGTGTCATTGCATTCTTCTCTGCCTCTGTTTTTTAATTTGTTCAGTTTTTAGCAGAAGTAAGTGAAGATACGGTTTAATTTCTTCAGTTTATAATTAGGAAAAAATTATCCAAAAAGACTAGCTTGTTGAGGTCTTATAAACTTCCTAGTGATTAAAAAAGGATCAGTTGTATCTGTTTTTCTCCATGTACTTCCATATTATTTTTGTATTACTGTGGCTCCCTAGTTATTCCTTGACTTGAAGTGGAGGGAACAAGGTCAAAGAGATAAAGGGTGATATGTATATGTGCCCTTGTCCTTCTTCATTCCTTTGCCTCTTTATAGTTAGCACATTATACTATTCTAGACTTCAAAGCATGAAGAAATGTCCCATGTAATGACTAAGGAATCCCATGTGTTGCCAATAGAAGAGAACATAAAATATTACACCTTTATTAAAGAGGAAAGATAATAAGAGATGTATTTAAAGACTTGAGTTATTTTATTCATATTCATCAAAAACACAACTTCTGGGATAACAGGATCATTGTCTAGAAAATTTGAATGGGTAGTAAGGAAGTGAAAAATGACTGGAAAATCAAGTATTCTGCATTACTTTAAAAAGTTGTGTCTTTAAATCAGCAGGGCCCAGTGACATGCATCATAGGGCGCTTAAAGATGTGGCAGATATCATTGCAGAGGCACTAGCACATTACCATGCACAGAGTGTAAAAAGGACAGAGTAATAGTAGTGATTTTAAGCCACCACTTTTGTTAGTCTAGTCCTCTTTACAACCTCCCCTAAAGCTATAGAAACAAGGACACTATACAAAACTCATGTTATTTGCATTGCATTGGCCTTTGAAAACACCATTTACTCAGCCATATCCCTTTTGCCCTTGTCATTTTCTCCAACTTGTGTATTCTAATTATAAATTCAGTGTGGATTTTAAGAGCTTGTCTAATGTCTGTGTTAAGAATTTCAGTTTTCCTAGTACTTTTTAACATATTGTGTCATTTGTCCATGCAAGGAACCAGAATGTCTCTAGTGTGCCGTGTAAAAATAAAATTAGCTAAGTATGTGATAGAAAAGAATTTCATTTTATGAATTCAGTTTGTATTATTAACCTAAACCCTCATTTGTTTCTGTACTTCATCTGCTTCCACAGAAATATTTGAGATAGATCGTGATAGGATGCATGTACAATTGAACCATTATGGTGAATTTGGAGAGCAAAAAAATTAGTCTTCTACCCCATGAATCTGGGGCTACATGATAATTATACTTAAACATTAAACTCAGATCTCAGCTTTGGCAGCTAGAACAAAGGAAAATACGATGGATTATATGTTTTGTTGTCATTGCTGTTTCTTAATTAAAGACAGGCAACTTTTTACCTGTGTCACAGTTGTTTATGCACATGCTGTGTTATATCTATAAGCTTTTTTGGAGTATGGACCAAAGAAATCTTGATTCTCTCCATTACAGCGTTTAGCACAATGGTTAAATATGATTTATTTTGCAGAAAGTAACTTCTTTGAGGAAATTTGTCATTTGAATTCTTATGAAGGAAACACTGAGAAATGTAAGTTATCATGATACAGAATAGTTTTCACATAGCCCTTGTTTTTATTAAATCCACAAACTGCACGGTGGGTAGTCAGGGAAGGGCAGGTGATATCTTGAACAAATAGTGAGCTTTGGAGTCAGATAGACCTGACTACTCTATAGGTGTAGTCCCAGTGTTCTTTTGGGCTCTGTGACTTTGGACTTTGTGTAACCTTGCTGAGGTGGTTTCTTCATTTATGAAACTGGGCTGATAATACTTTTGTCAGGGAGATTTTATTTTGGATAAATGAATTAATCCAGGTAGCTACTCAATAGATACTTTATTTTTAGAGAATGTAATTTTGTGAGCCAAGTATGTATTTTCCAGGTAAAGACAGCTTGGATTTTGTTAGTTGATCACGAATAGGTTACTGAACATGTCTAAACTTGGTTTCTCATTCATAAAATACTAATCAATCGTAATCATAATACAGAAAGCCACATGTGGTGGTGCATACCTGTAATCCCAGCACTCTTGAAGTCTGAGGCAAGAAGATCATAAGTTCAAGCCCAGCTTGAGCAACTTTGCGAATTAGGGAGACCCAGTCTCCAAATAATAAGATAAAGGATTGGGATATAGCTCATTGTGAAGGATCTGGGTTGAATCTCCTGTACTGAAAAAAACAAAAAACCAAAAACCTGGAATAATTGGTAAAGCCTGCAATTGAGCACTGGAATACTAAGTACTCATAGTAATTAATGATATTGTAATAAATAAAATATTTTCATTGGTAACTATATTAGTGTAGCTCAAATGCATCCAATTGTTGAATTTTCTGAAATTTGTCAGCACTGGGTGACAGAACAAGATGAAGTTTTTGCCTACATCTTATTTTTCAGATTATTATGTGTTTTTCATTGTGGAGAAATGTATTTTACAGTCTTACCATTTGACTATTTTAAAGCATGTAGTTTACTAATAATAGGTATACCCAATTATCGTGCAACCATCTTTATTATTTTTACCCATAAAGCAGTAACAGCGCTCCCAAACAATCACTGTTCTTTTTTCTCTGTTTATTGGGCTATTCTGGGTGTCTTGTGCAACTGGAAGCATATATTTGTCATTTTGTGTCTAGCTTATTTTACTTAATGTATTCAGTGTCCATCTGTGACATGCATGACTCCAAATTTCATTACATTTTTGTTGGTTTTGCGGTACTGGAAATTGAACCCAGAGACTTCTCACTGAGATACATCCCCAATCTGTTTTTTATTCTAATCTTTAGATGGTCTCGCTAAGTTGTTAATTTGTCCACTCCGGATCTTCCTACCACACCTTCCCAGAGTGTTAGGATTACAGGCCTGTACCAGGCACGGCTTTCATTACTCTTTTTGGAGACAGGGTCTTGCTTTGTAGTCCAGGCCGATGCTGAGCACTCACTATGTAGCCCAAGTGGGCCTTGAACTCATGACAATCTTCCTGCCTCATCACAAGTGCTGGGATTACAGGCATGTACCACCTCACCCAACTGATGTGGTGCTGGGGAATCAAACCCACGGTCTCCTGGTTTAACTGCTGAGCTATGTCCCCATCCCTCAGCTTTAGTGGCTGTTTGAAGGCTGAATAATAATCCATTGTATGTGTATATATGTTTTGTTTTATTATTTTTCTTGTTATTTGTTGCTTTATTTTTTGAGACAGAGGCTCACTCTATAGTCCAAGCTGGTCCTGAACTCACTCACTGTATAGCCCAGGAAGGCCTCCAATTTATAGCAGTTCTCCTGCCTCAACCAAGTGTTGTCAACACAGCCTTGTGCCACCACACCACCAGGCTTATGTGGTACAGGGGAAACTATAACTGCTGAGCTGTGTCCATAGGACCTGCTTATTCATTTGTTGATGAATATTTAGCTTGTTTCTACTGCTTGACTATTATTTTAAAAATGCTGTTATGCACATTGGTATACATATATACAAGTAAAAACTTTGGCTTTTTGTAGATACATACCCGAAAGCACATAGAATTGGTAAATCAGATATTAATTCTATTTAATTTTATGAGAAACAGTTATATTGTGACAATCCTGGCAGCAGTGTACAAGCCACACTTGTTTTCTGTGGTTTTTTTGTTTTTTTGTTTTTTTGTTTTTTTTGTTATAGCCTTCCATTTAATGGGGAGTGAAGTAGTATTTCATTGTGGTTCTGATTTGAGTCTTTAATAGATTTGTCTACTTGTCTTTGCAGGTCTTTTGGTTTTTGCTACAATAAGGTGCATACCTGGGGGGGGATTGTAAATCTTCTTGGAAAATTGACCCATTTACCACTGTGGAATGTTCCTTTTTATTACTGAGCTTCTTGAATCATTGGAGAAAATTCTCTTCATGGTTACCTCAAACATTGCTTTTTTCTTCCTCTGTAATCCCATTATGTATTTGTAACATTCTGTAGTTAATTGTCCCACAGTTCTTAGGTGTTATATTCTTTTTTAAGCTTTTTAAAATTTTCTCTTTCCTTTTCAGTTTTAGAAGTTTCTGTTGTCCTACCTGTAAGCTCAGAATTTTCTTCAGTGGAATTTTTTTTACATATGACTTTATCAAAGGCATTCTTCATATTTTTATGGTGTTTTTGACTTCTGGCATTTCCTTTGGATTCTTTCATAGGGTTTTCATCTTTCTTGCTTATCTGTCTATTCTTGCATTTTTATTTTTTCCACTAAAGTCCTTAGCATATTAACCATAGTTTTAGAAAATTATTGATCTTTTATTTCTAACATTGCTTTCATGTAAGACTCAGGTCCTGATACTTATTCATTCTTTTTAAGCTGTTTTTTTTTTGTTGTTGTTTTTCTTTGAATTATGCCTGGCAATTTTTTGTTGTTGTTGCTGAAAGACGTACGTCATATAATGTATAAAAGGAACCACAGTAAGGAAGACTTTACTAACATTTTAAGGAGAGAGGGGAAACATTCTTTGATTTATGATGATGCCTCAGTCTTTTGGTGAGCCTGTCCCTCTGTGCTGTGAACTTTATTCACTGTCAGTATCTCCTTGGCTCTCTTTTAGATTAAACCACATGAGTACAGGGGCCTGGGGTTGGGTTTGTCCTTCCCTCTAGATGGGTTAGACTGATAAAATCCTAGCAGATCAGTTTCTATAAAACAGTTTCTCCTGACAGCAGGCTTGAATACTTTGGCTTATTTCAAAAATGGTTCCTTTCCCCTGTTTATACTGAAAGCATGAGGAATTTTTTCTCTGGTTTTCGCTGTGAGAGCTTGGTAGAGTGCTTGGAAGTAAAACGAAGTATAGAGGCCCTTTTATGATTGAGTCTCGTAGAGTGTTTTACCCCTTAAGCTTGACTACATTGAACCTCTATTCATCAATTATAGCTTAAGTTTTTCTACCCTTACATCATTTTTTATAGATTTCTACATGTGAGTTTCTGCTGCACAGATTTGTGATTCTATCTGTCCTCAATTTTAAGAGCAGTAGTTTGCCTTGGAATTTCACCTTTAGTTGGTTGTAGAATAGTTGCTTTTGTGATTTGTTTAAACCTTTACTTGTTTTTATGATAGAGCAGTGGCTTATAAATTATTTATATGCTTGATTAGAAGTCAGAAGTCTACAACTGTCTTAGTTACTTTCTCATTACTGGGACACAATACTTAACATCCATCATTTAAGGGAGGAAAGATTTATTTTAGCTCACAGTTTCAGAAGGTCTCAGTTCATTCATGGGTGTCCAGCAGTGGTGGAAGCATATGACAGAGGCCCAGTTGGAGGAATAGCTATTTACACCATACAGACAGGAAACCAAGTGAGCAAGGAAAGGCAGAGCTAGAATATAGCCTTCCAAGTCATGTCCTAGTGATCCACCCCTGATAGGTCAAACCCCAGTGTTCCTCATGTTCTGGCCAGCCCTGACAATAACAGCACGTGGTTCTATCAGTGTTCCACAGCATGCATATATATATATATATATATGGTTACCTTGAATAGTTAAAATCCAGTCTTTGCTTGGTAATCATAAGATCTTAGTTATTTGAGATCAGTCTGTGTTGAATATTTTTTCTCTTGAACATAGTGACATTTCTTGTTTTTGTCATATGTCTACAAAATTAGGACTATTTTGTTAAATACTGAGAATGAAACATAGAGACTTTAGGTTTTGTTGTTTCTCTGAGAAATTTTTCTTTTTTCTTTCTTTAAATTTTCAAGGCTAACTGCTGACTTGACTGCATTGAAACTTCACATATAATTATTTACAGTTTCTAAATTTATAAAATATGGGGGCTGGAGGAATAGTTCAGTGGTTAAAGCCCTTGCAAGCACTACATACCTGAGTTCAATTCCCCAGCACCACATAAGCTGGGCATGGTGGCCCACACCTGTAATCCCAGCACTTTGGAGGCTGAGGCAGGTAAATTGCCGTGAGTCCAAGGCCAGCATGGGCTCTGTAGTGAGTTCAGAACCAGCCTGGGCTACCGAGTGAGTGTATATGTGTGTGTATTTAAGGATTTCGCTATACCTGCCAATGTAGAAATCTTTTTAATTGCTGCATCCGTATGGCTTAGAATCAAACCTGACTAGACATTCAGTAGATAGTTTTTGAATGCAAAACTGAATAAATCAGTTAAGAAAAGACAAGAAATATTTAATGGGAACCCACTGGATATATAATAGCATTAGGATTCAGAAATGTGGAGAGGGATTGGGTAGGAATGTCTTCAGAGGTACTGGAGTGGACATGTTGGTGCTGAGGACTTGGTGAACTGATCACTTCTGCAGATAGTAATTCATGAAATCAGGGGTGTTTTGGATTATTGATCCCTTTTTTAAATTCACCAAGGACAAATTTTTGTCTTTGTTTGCCCATTTGATTCCATGCTATGGCTCTTTTTTGAGGGGAGGCTTAGAGTGAACAAGCTTTCTTATACCATTTCCTAGCTTTCTGGATTATTGCTGTGGCCATTTTCCAGTCCTTTACTGCCAGCATGATTGTGTTCCCTCTGGTGGCTGGCTCTCATCTTCCTGGCTTCGTTTTTGTCAGGCAGGGCGTTATATATGTGCACTTTATCCTTGAATGCTGAGAGAGTACTCATCAAACTGACAGTTGTTGTGACTACTAGTTGCCACTTGACATGGAAAGCAATACCTAAAAATCTGCATTTGCAGCTGTGGGCCTTCAGGAGACTCATGAGAGGCTGTACTTTAGCAAATAGAAATAAAGTTATCAGTGATCATTTAATATTTGTGCCATTTAAATGTATCCATTTTATAAACTGTATTATCCCTCATATTGTCCAATCTAGTCTTACATTCTAGATCTTTTTCATGTGATAAGTGAGAACATATAGAAAACACCAAGACTTAAGAAAGCTGGTGTCTAATAATGAGCAAGGTTCATTGTTCATTTGTTCTGTGCATCACATCATCAGTTTCCTTCCTGTCTTTTGATACTTGGAATGTTTCTCTTAGATCTATTACATAGAACCTGATGGTCAGCATTTCAGGGAATTCATAACATATCCTCAACTTAATTTTTAAAATCTTGTGTCTTAGCTTCCTCTCCTATTTCCTCTATTGTAGTCCACTGAGTTTCAAATAGTGTTTATAGGCTCCTGGGGATTCCCTTGGAATATCTTCAGCTAGACCTGTTAGGCTTTAATTTCTTGTAAATTTGTCTTATTTTCAAATATCATTCTGTAAATGAAAAGAGTATTTGAAAATCACTCTACTTGTCAAGTGATTAATCTGTATGTTCCTGTTTCTCTTCATCCTTTTCTGTCATATTCCCACCTGATTACACACATTCTCTAGAACTTTACTTTTAATACTTTCTTGTGTTTTTGTTTTTCTCTGTAATTCCTCTCTAGGAGAAGAATGCTGATGTCATCTGGTCATTCATCTGGTTAATTTTTCTTATTACTTGGAATAGTGTGACCTTTTTAAATAGTTTATTTCTAAAGAACTTTTAGTGAACATGAGAATTAACTCACTTTACATGAACAAAATCTTAAGGTGTTAGTATATGTTTTATGAGCTTTGACCTTGTGTACGTGTTATACAGAGATAGTTATAAATGTTAGAAATATTAAATCTTGGGTTTGGGTCAAAATTTTTTGATGATTCTACTTCTAAAATGTTGCTGAGATTTAGGAGGACAGTATGATTCAACATACATTTGTTTTTTGTTTTAGAGTTTTGCTTTTAAGAAATACTATATGCACAGTCTGTGTTATAGAGGGAGATGCTGTCTCAAAAAATACTGCATACAGTGTGATAAAAATACAGTGAATATTTAAATTATTAAAAATGTATTGCCTTTTGTAAAAGACACATTGCTGTTCGTTACCTGCGCGATACCGCTTGCTTTGCCATGCTTCTTGTCATTTTCTTAAGCAGTTCTGAAATCCTGTTTCATGATTATCTTGATATCCTGAATCAGTTCAAAGATTTTTCTTTTTGTGGTGATTTTGACTTTTGGAAAGAGCCAGAAGTTGCATTGTGTCAGATCCTGTCAGTGAGGTGAATGAGGACATTCCATAATGCTTCTATCAGCCTGCTTCTCCTTTGAAAGGCTTTGGCGGCAGCAGTCACCATAGTTTTGCTCACATCTTTTCAGAAGTCCTCTTAGAAAAGAGGATTTTCAGAGTTGCTTCAGAAAGTGGCAGGAATGGTGGAATAGGTATATTCAAAGCAAAGGAGAGTATTTTGAGGGAGATTCATGGCAGTGTTTACTATAATAATTTTTAAAATTAAAACATCATGTATTTCAATCATATAAGCTATATAAATAATGACTTTTTGAGTTTTATTAAATTTTACAGAAGGATTTCACTTATTTCAGTGTTTTTCTTCCTCAGTTCCTTGACAAAATGGTGCCTTACTAGTTTTGTTTCATAACAACTAATTGAAGTTTTGTAATTAAAATAGCTTAAAAGAATACGTACTACTTTCTTTTCAACTTAGTCACAAAATGCTACATTATCTAAAGGTGCTCTAATTCACACTAATACTGTCTTTAGATTTATATGATAGGTAAGAAGCCTATTTCATAAGGAGAGTTTTCTTACTTCACAGTACTCTTTAAGCTTTAGTTTTTGTATCTTGGAGGTAGACTGTTAATGATATGATATTATTATATGTTTAACTTTTTGCGCATTAGTATGCTAATATATAAGTATTGCTGGGTGATATATCTCTCTGTATAGGCATACTGATTTAGTCAGCAATTGTCTTGGTGAGTCATTTAATTTGGATTTGGGGGGCTGGAAGAATGGCACAGCAGTTAAAGTCCTTGCCTTGCAAGTATAAGCTGTGAGTTTGATTCCCCAGTGCCACGTAAAGCCAGACGTGGTGGCGCATGCCTGTAATCCCAGCATTTAGGAGGCTGAGGCAGGAGGATTTCCATGAGTCCAAGGCCAGCCTGGGCTACAAAGCAAGGCCCTGTCTCAAAAAGAAAAGAAAAGAAAAGAAAAAAGAAAAGAAAAGAAAATTAACTTTAGAAAAGGACAGATTTTTAAAGCATATTTTTTCCATAAAAGAAGCCATAATTATAGAATAGCGTGTGTGTGTGTTTTGACTGTCTGCATCGTTGGGGTGAAATAAAAATTATAAAATCAAAGGTCCTGCTACCAGCTTATTGCAACTCAGCCTTCAAGGTCCTCTTCTAACAGATTAGATTAATACATATATTGAGTTAGTTATATTGTGTGTGTGTGTGTGTGTGCAGTTTATATATAGTTAGTTTTAGGCAAAGCTGTTCTCTCTCTCTCTCTCTCTCTCTCTCTCTCTCTCTCTCTCTCTCTCTCTCTCTCTCTATCTATTTAAGCCAAACCTAGTGGTGCAAGCCTTTATTTTCTACAGGTGTGTCTGTGCCACCACACCCAGCTCATGTGTTGCTAGGGAATCGAACCCAGGGCTGCATACTTGCCAGAAAAGCATTCTTAACCGCTGAACCATGCCTCCAGCCCTGTGCTTTTATATTAACAACAAACCAATATCAGCATGTCAACGTGTTCTCTATCTTTGTCTGCCTTTCTCCATGCTTATAAAACAACATAGAAATAGGCTTGCAGAGAGTAGTTTAGGGTCATTATTTTTACCTACTTTCCTGAGGCATAATTTTTTTTTTCACTTTAACTGTGTCATGTTCCTTGGTTAATATAGAGCTTTACTTTTCTTTTTAATAGCTGTATTATATTCTTTAGAATATACAGAAATGTTTCAGTTTCTTGAATTATTGTGTTAGATATTTAGTTGATTACAGTTTTTTCCTTCATTTATTGATACATATAGATGCAATACCTAATGTTTACATTGACCTTGAGTATTGTATGTATATCCATATTGTGGCAAAATTAAAAATCCTTCCCCTCTCCCTTTTCAACTCTCCCACCATTCCCTATCCCCTCCAATTCCCATTAGTACTATGAAATAATTGTGTTATTGGTTTCTCATATTGGAGAAACCATTTGATATTTAACCTTCTCCTTCTGACTCACTTCACTGAGCATGATGGTCTCAAGTTGCCTCCATTCACCTACAAAAGCCTCCAACCTATCTGTCTTTATAGATGAGTTATATTCCGTTGTGTATAAATACCACAATTTATGTATCCATTGGTCTGTTAATGGGCATTTTGATGTCTTCCCCATTTTAGCTATTGTTAGTTGTGCTGCTGTGAACATGGGCATACATGTATCTTTGTTATATGTTGTTTTTAACTCTTGGGAAAATTCCCAGAAGTTATATCACTGAATCAAAGGAGATATTTATTTCAGTTCTTTGGAGAAACTGTCATACTGCTTTTCATAGTGGCTGTACCAGTTTACATTCCCACCAGCAGTGCAGGAGGGTTCCTTTTTCCTCACGGCCTTGCCAGTACTGATTGCAATTTGTGTTCTTGATATTTGGTGTCTCTAGAGTCAGATGATACCTTAGTGATGTTTTGATTTGCATTTCTCTAATGGCTAAGGATGTTGAACATCTTTTCATGTATTTATTGGCCATTTGAACTTCTTCATCTGAGAACTGCCTATATTCATTTCCTTTGCCCATTTTTCAATTAAATCATTGATTTTGAAGGTCTTGCTTTTCTTAGTTCCCTATATATTCTGGTTATGAGCCTCCTATCTGAGGTATTGGTGGTGAATATTTTTTCCCAGTTTGTCAGTTCTCTTTTTACACTGTTGACAATTCCCTTTGCTGTGCAGAAACTTCTAAATTTGACATAATTCCACTAGTTAATTCAGGAGCTATTTATTAAGAAAGTCCTTGCCTACACCTATATCTTTTAGATCTTTGCCTAGTTTGTCTACTAGGAAGTTCAGTGTTTTAGTTCTAATGTCTAAGTCTTTGATCCACTTTGGCTTAATTTTGATGCATGGAGACTGGTGTGTGTCTATATTCATTTTTCTGCATTTGGCTATCCAGTTTTCCGAGCATCATTTGATAAACAGGTATCCTTTTCCCAGTGTATGCTTTTGGCTCCTTCTATCAAAGTTCAAGTACCTGAGGTTATTTGAATTAGTTTCTGCATCCTCAGTTCTGTACCACTGGTCTACCTGTCTATATTTGTGCCAGTACCATATTAGGCAAGAAAGTGAAATAAAGGGAATATGTATTGGAAAGGAGGAAGTCAAACTATCCTTGTTTGCAGATTATATGTTTATTTACATAGAAGACCCCAAAAGCTCCACTTTGAAATTCTCAAAAATAATAAATTCAGCCAAGTCGCAGGCTACGAAATCAATATTTAAAAAAGCATTCCTCTACGCCAACAACGAACTTATTGAGAAAGAGCTCAAAAGAACAATTCCATTCTCAGTAGCCCAGAAAAAAAAATTAAATGCCTTGGAAGAAACCTAACCAAGAAAGTGAAGGACCTGTATAAAGAACACTGTATAATGCTAAAGAAAAAAATTGTTAAAAACATCGGAAAATGGAAAGATATCCCTGTTCCTGGGTAGGCAGAATTATTACAGTTAAAATGACTATACTGCCAAAACTGTTATACAGATTCAGTGCAATTCCTATCAAAATACCAACAGTTTCTTTTTTCACAGTACTTGAAAAAACAAATTTTAAAATTCATATGGAACCAAAGGAGACCCAGAATAGCCAAAGCAATCCTGAGTAACAAGACTAAGGCAGGAGGCATTATGATTCCAGACATTAAGTTATACTACAAAGCAGTAGTCGTAAAAACTATACGGTTTCAGTTTTTTTGAACTCCTTTAAATAATATTACAAGTACATTTTTACTTGTTTGTCCTGTGGAGCTGGAGATAGAATCCAGGGTGTTCTGAACTACATCCTTGGCTTTTTTCTTTTCTTAGTAATTTTTATTATTTTTATTTTAAAACAGGTTTCTGCTAAGTTGCCAAGGCTAGCCTCCAGTTTGCTATCATCCTGCCTCACTGTCCTGAGTAGTTGGGATTATAGACATGTTCCTCTACATCTGGGACATACTTCTGGGCTGAATTTTTTTTCTAGCAATAACATTAATAATGGTTAGTGCCAACAGGAAATGATGAGGATAATCAAAATTGTTTACCTGAGCTTGAACTTTTTCTCAAAATTGTAATTAATATTTAATTTTAATACTTGATAACTATTTATACTTTAAAAGATCCTGCCTTCACAGTTTTGAAAATAAGTATAATTACAGCTCATCCTGGGCTAACCAATGCCTTTTTCATATTTAAAGGAGGTAAACAACTATCTTAAATAAAATGACAAAAGTTAACAAAACACCTATAAGTTCATGAGCTATAGATATGCTTAGAAATAACATTAGGTAACTTACGTGAATTTAAATAAATTTAAGAAATAAAGCAGATCATTCAAGGCAAAAGAAAGCAACTTCCTGATTGCTTTGTTGATGAAAGGATCCTAATACTGTTTGAAAACAACTAGCTGTTAAAATTTAGACTGTCCTTTTTATTGTTGATAGTCTGTTTATTTGATAATTATACATCTCTAAGTACTAAGTAAATGTTAGATTGTTAATCTATAAAGCAGATAGTATAATGTAGTGTAAGAATAAACTGGCTTTACAGATTCTAACCTGGCTTTGCTGCTGTTGACCACTTGTACAGATGTGCCAAGTTTTCACTCTTAGAATCTCCTTTTCTTTCCTTACTATAAATGAATTTTTCCTAAACTTTTTTGTTTCAATATGTTTTGACTTAAAATCTTGCTTATTCTTTTAAAGAAACGTGTGATACAGTCATGTGTAAGATTATTGTCTGCAGATTTACATTTCCCTGAGTCAGTGCAGATGGGTCAGCAGCATTGAAAAAGCCAGGTTGGAACTAGAGTGATAAATGTTTTCAGTAAAAAGTGTACCAGTGTTTGATAGAGGAACCAATTGGGGTGGGGGTGAAGGGGTTGGGGAGGGAGAATTCACCAGGCAAGAAAATTATTTCTATCATATTTTATAAAACATCTTTTATTCTCAATTTCGTTCTCCAAAAAATTTGAAAACCCAGTATGTGTATATGATTGGCAAAGCTCTAAATTTCAATTATCCTATAGTTTAGTAGAAAATCTTACTGCAAGATTCATTAACATATTTGAGTGTACTATGTGAATTTAGAATATAAGTTATCTAGTTGTGAGAAATGCTGCATTAAGTTATTCTTTATGTTGTTGGGTTATTCTAATGTTAACAAAACATTTTCAAAAGCAGTGCTTTCCCAGATGAATATTTAGTATTTTTGTGTTTAATGAGTTGTGGAGTTTGAAACTACTGTAGCTTTGAGACATTTTATGACATCTTACCATTTTCATTGTGATTTCACTGCATTGCATCACTTAGAACTTACTCAGTGTATTATTGTCTTACCTAAGAGAATATAATTTTTTGGTCTAAATTATATGGTATTTCCCTGTCAATATATGAGTAGAATTAGTTATTTCTACTCATCTCTCATCACAAAATTCTTTAATGTTAAACCCTTACAGGTTCTTTATTTTTTCCTAACTTTTAATTGCTTGAGAGAATATAGTTAGTGAAAGCAAATTTAAGGTGTAGAAGTTGCTATTCTTTCCAAACGTTAGCAAGAAGTTAAATTTCAGGGACACTTTTTTGTAATTATAAGTGCTTGTGAAGCTAGTATCATCACCACCTATGCAGTTGAAGGATGAAATATTCTGATATAATCTTAAAAATTAGGGTGTAGGAAAATAAAAACTTTATAAAGTTCTCCCCATGTTATATTAAATTTTAATAACATTGATATTCTGCTTGCTTTATGAAACCTTTTATTACAAACAGTTATGAATATGAACATCTCATTTGACTACTGATGAACAGAGGGGAAAATCTAAATTAAAACTTTAAATACCACTATTTAATTACCCAAATGGCTTTGACTGTGTTAAAGAGTGCCTGGGATTATTCTGTTTTTCAATTTGTTTTAATGCTTCCTTGGTAAAAGCTGATGGATTCCCAGGCCCATTGCTGTCACTGATGAACTATATAAAGATAAATGACATTATGGTAAATTCCACTTAATGACACATTTTTAATTTTCAGAACACAGACATTTTCAGGCTAGTGAATGAAGGCTAATTACCTCAAGATCAGAACAAAATAACTCCTCATTTCGGAAGATAATAGAAAAGAAATGTTGCAGATTAATGATGCTATTTATCTTTAAAGGAAAAAAATTTTATCTTTATCCAGATAGCATAGCTCCCTGAGGAGCATGGTTATAAAATGAATCTGAAGTCGCAACTTAATAGGTTATTAAAATTGTGAGTGCAGCCTCTCCTTCTTTAGTCTTTCTATAAATTTAAATTGAAGGTCTGCTGTATTCATAAAGGAGCAGCTTGTTTATGAGACCAGAGGGAGCAACATACGTTACTGACAAAAGATGTACTTAAACTCATTCTTATATTTTGCTTCTTTATTTCTCTGAGTGAAACTCAACTGTTTGTAAAAGTGTTTTAAAATTTTGTTGCCATTCTTAAGTTGTTGACACCTAAGTGGAGGACCACATTTGGACTTGTTTAATTAAGATGAAAATAAAAATGAGGACAAAATGCTCGGTGCCCTTCTGAATACATATAAATCAATTTGTAGTCTGATTTAATTATGTTTGTATGTATTAAACATTTTTAATTTTTTTACCTAAAAGAAAAATACCTGAGCCTTTGAAACCTTGATTTTTGTGGTCAAAATTGGAATTTATGTAGGAATTGTTCAATAAATCATTATTCACAGTTAGGGGATTAGCAATAATCCTTTTGCTATACTCCTACACAAGTAACAAAGTAGTGATTCGGATAATATTATTTGATCATAGTGGCTTTAAACTGTCTCTGACATCTGAATTCCCATCTTGTGCTCTAGTAAGATTATTTGTTTACTAATGAGGTCATATAGCATTCTCTATAATTTTCATTGTTAGACAATATATGATTTGCCTATGTATTAACCATAAATGTGACCAGTGTACACTGGAAATGTGTTTTTGCATCACATAGAAATTACATTATACTACTGTGAAACATTATTTTTCCCCTTTGCAATTTTATTTGCTCTAAATAATTAGAAAGCCTCTTTAATCTCGGAGAAGGCAGTGTACTGATTGTCTCTGGCATCATTTTGATGTGAGATGAAAGTCTCTTTATTTTAAAAAATGTTCTTGCTTAAATAGTTTTGACTCTGTAGGTTGAGGGTAATTTTTAGTAAATTATTTTTAAATTATTGAATATGAAATCACATAGTCATAGTTATTAAAAATTGAAGGAAAATATAAAAATGTACTTTATGTCAAACTCTCTGTCTTGCTGCAAAATGTTTTTTTTTTCTTTTCTCCCCTTTTCTTTTTTTTTTTAGTATAGTGTCAGAGATTGAACCCATGCCTTTGCATGTCCTGGGCACTCAACTCCACACCCAATCCCTGCCCCTATCTTGCTGTTTTTAATAATTGTCCTTAATTTATTTCTATTTATTTGAAGTTCTTTACCACACTTTCTAAGAATCTTGAAACATGTTTTATAATCGGTTGATTCTAGTGTGGAAATAAAAATCATTTTCTTAATATCAGAGTAATTTGCTTATGTAATGGTCATATTACTCCTGAGATGAATATTTGTGAAAATAAAAAGAAATGTGTATTTTGTGCATTTGAGAGAAATTTCAGTAGTTCCTCATTTGTATCCTCTAAATCTATTTTCAAATGTGGCAGGCAGTGTGTACTCTAAGCTTGTGCATTATTTCTCCATGATTTTAGGGGAAATTTTAAAAATTTAACTCATCTCAGTCTTTTAAAAAGTTAACAAATTTTTAAAAGAATTCAAGCCGCTTTTTATCAGCCCTGGAGCTCTCTAGTACTGTGATTTATAAAATGTATGTAATATACATTGTCTACTCAGGTATGATCATTTAAGTCAGAAAATGACTGCTGTATAACTATTATTAGGGTATTATACATGGAAATATCATAGAACATTTATAGTATTATGTCTCTGCTACAACTTTGCTGTCATTTAATTGTTACTTATTTTAGATTTCTATAATAACACCTACCTGGCATTATTTTAAAATGAGTTTATTCTAAAGGCATTTATGTGCAGCTTATGTGCAAAGAGAATGTCAGGAATTATCAGGATTATACTACAGTGTCAGAATACTTCGACTTTGAGTATGAAAATAAATAATTTTTTAAATGTCTGTGTTTTCTTTTCCAGTGGTGGTGATCTCCAATGAGTATTTTATTTGGGAAAATCTCTTCTATGGCCTCTTAGTAGTTAATACTTTGTAAGCATGGGTTTTCTAGTATTCTCTACTTTCTTTTCCCCTTTCCTGTTTAACCCAAGCAGATCTGTTTTTGTTTCTTGTTATTTTAAATTGTTACCCAGCTTAAAGATTGGTTAATAGAAAGGTACTTCTTTAAAAACAGAAGCAAAGTTTTGAGAGTGCATCTAGATTGAGTCAAGACTGATAGAATGTGGCTTACAGGCTACATGTATCTCAGGATCAGTTTGTGTAAAGAATGCTTAACTAGTGGCAGACACCTGTAATCCCAGGCTGAGGTTATAGCCTCATGAGTTTCAAATCCTGCATGGACAATTTAGAGAGAGCCTACTAAAAAACAAATGAAATCGATAACCTAAAGTTAAATTGGTAGTAAAAAACCTTTTAACAGAAAAATCTCCAGATCTAGATAACATACTGGTACCAAATTTTTAAAAAATAATAAACAACTTTGTAAGTTCTTATAGAGTATAGAAGATGAAGTATTGCTTCACTGCTTATTTTATAATGCATATATTACCATGACACAAAAGCAAAACATTATAAGAAAGGCATAGATCAATGTCATTCATTAATGGAAGCACAAAACATTAACAAAAGATGTCATATATTAAAGGCCTAATATGTCATGACCAGGTGAAGATTTTTTGGGAATGTAAGATTAGTTTAACATGTGAGAAGTAATGAGTTATCCGCTGTATTAACACTGATAGAGAAGAACTGAACGATCTTCCTCATAGGTACAAATAAACATTTTACAAAATTCAACACCCATTCTTGATGGTTTAAAACAAAACCCACAGCACTTAGCACATGAGGAGTAAAAGGAGTGATTTCTTAACCCAGTACAGGGTCTCTTTTTAAAACCTAGGATGAAAAATTTACTGAATGTTTTTTCTCTATAACTAGGAATGAGTCAAGGCTGTTTCTTCTTCATAGTTCTATTTCATGTTGTACTGTGTGGTATACTGGAAGTCATGCTTCCAGTCATACTGAGACATGAAAAAGAAATGTAAGGCATAGAGAATGGAAAGAAAGATATAAAGTAGTCTGTAATTATAGTTGACATGACCTACTTAGAAAAAGGTATCAAATACAGACTCAAATATATTACTATTTAGAATGAAAATTTGTAGTGTTGTTTGGAAGAGTTTGGTTTAAAAAAGAGATATGTAAAAAGGTACTAGAGCTTCTAAATAAGTGTAGCAAAATTTCATAGGAAGCAAGGCTAATATTAAAAGCCAATTTTATTTTTGCATATTAGAAACAATTAGAACCAAAATTTTTTAAATGTAATTTACTATGGATCAAAAAATTTTATACACAAAGTAAACATTGCTAGCAAAAGATGTTAAAGCTTTTACACTGCAGAAAACATTTGTGAGTCTGAGTAAGTGGAGAGCTAAATCATGTTCATAAGTTAGTATTTATTTATTTTTTATTGTGGTACTGAGAATTGACTTAGGACTTTTGCAGTGATCTGAGTCTCCAGCCATTTTTTAAACTTTATTTTGAGATGATCTCACTAAGTTCTAAGTTGCCCTGGCTGGGCTTGAGCTTATGGTCCTTCTGCCTCAGCCTATCTATCCTTTCTTCCAGAACTACAGGCCTGCGCCATTTGGCCTGCCTAAGATTTGATTTAAACTGACAGGTCAGGTCTTTTCAGATTTATCTATAAATTCAATATCATACGAGTCAAAATACCAGCCAACTTAATTAGGTAAGATTTTATAAATTGATAATATGTTTTTGAAAATGCAAAAGAATCTAGAAGATAATGATCAAGACAATATGGTATTATTATAAAGAGAGATACATAGATATTATATGACAAGAAAGAGTCTAGAAATAGATTCACATAAATGTGCCAGATATTTCAATCAGGAATAAGAACAGGCTTTTCAACACATTGATGCCAAAAGTGAGTTCTACCTTTTCTACTCTATGACATGTAACAGTTGATCTCTAGCATTTGACAGACTTAAAGGTAAAAATTAAATATCTGAAAAGTCTGAAAGAAAACAGGTAATATAAATAACCTTGTGTTAATCAAATATTTTTAAAATAAGATGGAAAAAGCACATACTAGAAACAAATGTAAAAATAATTTCTCTTCAAAATATACTGCAATAAAAAGTGTGAAGCCACAGATTTGCAGAAGTTTGCAAAGAATTTGTATCCAGATTATGCAATGAAATTTTACAACTTTTAGTAACAAGAAGGGGAGTGGTCTAAGTAAAATCAAGCAAAACATTTATAGTTATCAAAGAAAATATACAAGTGCAAATAAGATTATGAAAATACCAAAATCATTAGCCATTAGAAAAATGAAACAAGGCCTAGGGGTATAGCTTCTGTTAGAGCACGTGCCTAGCAAGTGTTAAGGCCCTGGGTTTGATTGCCTAGTACCACGTAAGTCTGGCGTGATGGTACATGCCTGTAATCCTAGCACTTGGGAGGATTACAGTTTGTTTGAGGCCATCCAGGGCTACATAGTGAGTTCAGGACCAGTCTAGACTGCAGAGTGAGACCGTGCTGTAAAAAGAGAGAGAGAGAGAGAGAGAGAGAGAGAGAGAGAGAGAGAGAGAGAGAGAGAGAGAGAGAGAGAGAGAGAAACATCCTGAGAAAGCACTGATTGGAAAAGATTGCCATTCTACATGTATGGAAGGTATCAGATGCAGACTGAAATAAATTAGTACTTAGAATGAAAAATTGCACAGTGTTGTTTGGAAGAATTTGGTTTAAAAAAGTCTTTCCAAGTTAGATATATACCTTGTTTTACTCAGAAGTTCTATTCTCAGATACTTATCTAAGAGTATAAATGTCCTTCTAGCTGTATTTATAATAGACAAAGACTTAAACCTAACTGTTTGTCATTTAGTACATGATAAGTGAATTGTGATATATTGAGTAAAATGAATAAATTACTGATACAATCCATAGCATGGAGGAATCTCTGAAACTATATACTGTCATTAAAGTCAGTCACAATGGACTACACTATATGAATCTGTTTCTTTGACATTTTGCAAAAGTTAAAAACAAATGACAGATCAGACCACTGTCTCTCTTCCTCCCTCACTCTCTGTCTTTTGTGAGTCTTGCTCTGTAGTCTAGGCTGATCCTGAACTCACTGTGTAGCTCAGGCTGACTGCTAACTCACAACAATCTTCCTGCCTCAGCCTTCCAGGTCCTAGGGTTACAAGTGTGAGCCATTATGCCCAGTTTATGTGGTGCTAAGACTCAAACTCAGGGCTTTGTGCTTGCTAGGCAAGTGCTCTTAATTGCTATGCTATTTCTCCAGCCCCAGTAGTTTTCTTGCACCTGGAGCCTTTGGTACATTATTCTTCCGGTATCAAGAAATAATTCTAGACATATTTAGAATCTTCTTTCTGGCTGGAGTGTGGTTGGAGAGCACTTGACTAGCGTGTGTGAGACCTTAGGTTCCTAATAGCTCCCCCTACACACACAAATCAAAGGAAACAGTTCTTTCTAACTTAATTATATTTTCTAATGTAAATATATTAACTTACATGTAAAGATAAATAAAAATCTCTGGGCTTCCTTTCAGATTCAAATAATTTTTCACTTTTTTTTTTTGATGAATGTATTTAAAATTTTTTTTCTCTTTAACCCTCAAGATTGGAGAATGGAAATTGCTAGGTCAAGTTGAATAGTCATTTGAGAGTATGAAGTACTTTTGGTTTTTTGCCTTCATATTTTAAACTATCTAATACCAATTTGTACAGTATTCTCATTTTGGTGTTGGTTTAAGTGTTTAAAAATTTCCGAGTTTCATTCTGTTTCAAAGTTAAATGTACATAGGTTGCTTTGGATAAATTCTCCCTAAGAATTGTCTGCATTTAAAGTAAAGTTATCTCAGATTTTAAAGCACAGTTGTATAGAAATAATTTTAAAATTGAAGGCTATTACTGTGTTTACTTCATAAAGCATTATTCCAAGAAGTGTTTGTTCTCTGTCAACAAGTTTGCCGTTCATTAGTACACTGGGGAATGAAGTTCCTGTTGTGTATGCAGGCTCTCTCCAAATGTGGTAGGAAATACAACATCAACCCAATAAAATTGCCTTATTCTGAGAGCTTTACATTTTGCTTACAGTACCACGTTCCAAATCTTGTATGGTTGCTTAAAATGTGTTATTCATATTTGGAATGACCAGAAGGCATATCCAGACAAGCCCAGCTAGTCTATAGAAACCCTCTTGAACTCATGGTACGACAGAAGGCATTGCCCTAGATGCATAGGTATCTATGTTGTTTAAAATTTTGTAAGTTTTTGTAGCAGTGATATATATTATAGTTACAAAGGATCCAACATTTTTAATGGGGAGATAACAAATCAGGTTTTTAAAAACTATTTAAATGAAGCCTACTAGAATATTTTCTTTTTCACTTGTTAACTCTATAAAGGCATAGCTTTTTATTATCTCACTTTAATGTTTAGAACATTCATGTATGTCTTTTCAGAAGTGCGTATACACTTTGTGCCTATGTTTAGATTACTGTGTATTTATGGATAGTATCTTTTATTCAAACATTTTCTTGCAGTTTTCATTTCATTTTGCTGCCTCCATATTTTTTACTTTGTAGAAAAGTGAGAAGAAAAATACTTGATAATAATATGTTCACCTACTTAAGGTAAATTGTGCCTGTGAAAGTATTTGATATTAGACTGTACTTATTTATATGACAGGAAAACAAGTCTGGGCCAGTGGCGGGTCCTGTAATCCTAGCACTCTAGGGTAGGGATTTCTAAGTTAAAGCCCAGCCTGGGCAACTTAGTGACTGAGTGTGACCCTGTCTCAAATTGAAAACCAAAAAAATGGGCTGGGGAGGTAGCTCAGAGGGGTAAAATGAATTTTTAAAAAAGTTACATATATTTAGTTTGAATAATCAACTGCACTACATATATGATCAAATTTGTTGTCAAGTTGTCATAATTTATGTAATTGATGTATTTCATACTTTTAGAAGAAAGATTTTAAATCAGTCATTTTAACCAATTTCTTCATGATAAATGTGCATTTCCCCTTTGTGAGCAATCTGTAGGAATTTATATTAAAATTATGTGAAGATACTATTTTCCACTACCTTTAATCCAGTGATTTTAGTATCATCTGATGATCCTTGTCCAAATCAATTAATACTGTTCTGGCTTAATTCACCAAATGTATTAAACATTTCTGTGTACACTTATAAACACAACATAACATACTTTTAAAATTAGGGTATATGTTACCTGTTACCTAACAAGTACCTGTGTTAGGTTCTTGTGCCTACTGTAACAAATTACCACAGAGTTGGTTGCTTTTGTAGCTCTGGATTCTAGAAATCCTAACTCAGTATCACGGGTGCACTTTTGGAGGCTCTTGGGGAGAATCTGTTCCTTGATTCTTAGAGCACTGGTGTTTGGCTTGTGGCTGCATCACTCCTGTCCTTAAGCCAAACATCATCAAATCTCTTTGTGTTCTGTCTTTGTGTTGCCTTCTCTTTTGTGTGTCAAATCTTCCTCTCCTACCTCTTATAAGAATACATGTGATTCTATTTGTGTATTTGTTCCAAATGCTAAGATAACACAAAAAGCTCTGTTAAGCTAGTTTGCTCATTTAGATTTTGTTTGAATAACCTCATTTTACTCTTAACTTCTTAGGATAAAAACTGAAATAATTTTGACTGCCATCACTTTCCTCAGCCAATTTTAAGCAATTGACATGAAATGTATGTGAATACTACCAGTACTTGTCCTTATTTTTTGGCCTTTAGACGTTATTTACTATGATTGTGCTTAATAAAAATTCTTTTCTTAATTATAGACAAATGTTCAGTTTGAAATCACAGCTATGTTTGAACTTTTAGCAACCAAGGTCTCCTTAAAGACTGATTCTGTCATCTTTTAAGTCCTACCTTCCATAATTTTGTCCCTGCTGTAACAAATTATAGTTCTGGATTCTAGAACTCTAAACTCAAGTCTTAAGGTTGAGTAAAGGTAAAGTAGACTGAGATATCCCCACTCAGGGATTTGCCTACTATCTTCAGTACTGCAGTTGAGGTGGGAAACTACTGGGAGTAGCAGAGAATGGCACCTCATGAGGAATGACAGGATACTGATGGACCAAGACAAAGTGACAGAGGCTTTTAGTGCTTTAGTAGCTTGAGTGCAAACAGCAATGTGACTGAAAGCAAAAGAAAAAGGAAATAGAAGAGGAGGAAGAGGAGAGAAAAAACAAATTGGGGACAAGGAATTTATTGTTTTTTGTGTAATTAAGAAATCCAGCAGCTCTGTAAATTCAAAGTAATTGGATTATTCTGCGTCATTCTAGAAGCTCAAACATTAAGTCACTCCATTTCTCAAGTCTACTTTTCTTTGTATTGACTAGCTTTATTCTCAGGCAGGCTCTAGTTCAAGGAGAACGGCCTTTGGCAACTTTTACGTGCTGCCAAAAGCTTACTTGCTTCTTATTACCTATGTCTCAGGGGCAGTGTCTGTTTTTTGATAATTCTCGCTAAAGTTCTGAGAAGTTCGTTCATTGGCTCAGCTTGGGTTATTTCTATCCATTCTGTAGATGTAAAGTTTTTATTGGCCAGGTTTGAATCATGTTCCCACCCCTGTAATGAAGATGCAGTGCAGTGTTGGGTGTAGATGAGTACCACCCATCAACACCCATTCCCTATGTGATGATTTTGCAGTATGTTGAAACACTGTTCTCTTATCAGTAGTTATCTATGATAAGGCCAAAACCTAGTTAACTTAGCACTGATAGAGTCCTGTATACATTGCACATTCAATTTTTTTTTTTTTACAAAATAAATATGCTTTTTAAAAAGTCTTTTTGAAAGCTTAGGAGAGAGTCTTTCAGGCTTTTTAATTTTCTTGATATACTTGTATGGGAATAATTTAGCTATGAAGAGCTGAAGGAATGACTCAGTGGTTAAAACACTTGCCTGGCAAGTGCTAAGTCAAATGCTAAGTACCCAAGTTCAGTTCCCTAGCACCACATAAACCAGGCATGGTGGCACTCGCCTGTAATCCCAGCACTCAGGAGGCTGAGACAGGAAGATTGCTGTAAGTCCAAGGCCACCATGGGCATCGTAGTGAGTTCAGGTCCCCCATGGGCTCACAGAGCAAGACCCTGTCTCAAAAAAAATTATTCATTCAACAGTTTGTTGAATATCTGTTACACTACTTTGCCTCCAGTATCATTTAATGTTTGCAAAGTTTGATAATTTAAAAAATAACTATGTATAGAATGTATTATCAATACAATTTAAATTTTTTTTCTCATATTTCGTCACAGTATGTCAAATAACTAGTCTATAGGAATTATGCAATCCAGGGAACCCAAAGTTAAATTTTAAACATGTTTTAACCAAAGCTCAAATGGTATCTTCCTACTTTTTTCTCTAAAGTGCTATGTGATTTTTTAATGCCTACCCAAAGCATACAGTAAGCCTCATCTGGAAGACCCATGCATGGCACAGTGCAAGCAACTGTATTTATCTACCTTGGAATGATGAAAGGCTAAGTTGAAAAATCATTTATCAGTTCCACACCAGTTGTTACATTTTTGCTTCAGAAGCATCCTCCATCTCCTGAGCCTCATAATCTCTTGCCTTTGAGCTGTTTCATAGACAACACTTTCAATTTGAACTTCTTCAAGAAGGGTGCCTATCTCTCAGGAGTTGCCTCTAGGGACTATTTTATAGCTGTTATTTCAGTTCCTCCAACCTTAGTTTATTGAAGAAAGTCCTCTAACTTTAAGCATTTCTAATAGGAAACCAGTACTAGTGAGCTGTATAGCTTCTTTATGAAGACTGGGTACCCAACTTAGAAATCTATATAAAGAAGACACAACAAAACCTACTAAGAAGGCCCACGATACTCTTTGGCTTTCAAAATGAACTTCATATTTTCCTTCTTTCTTACATTGGATTAATGCATCCTGCACAGATGAGTGAGATACTTTTGGTTTTATATGAAAATGATTCTCAAAAAAATAAAATAAAACATATTAGACATATTCCCTTCAAATTCATGTGTCCCAATTGTACTTGCTTTCCAGCTTTTTTTTTTTTTAAACAGGAAGAATTATCTTTTAGTGAGTTGAGAGAGACCCTGTTCACCTTCAGGGTTCTACTTCATGCTGTAGTTTCCTTACTTTCCTTAACTTCTGTTCTTTAGACTCACTGTTCTTAGGTTTTGTGTTGCTTTTTATTCATATATCCCCCCTCCTTAATGCTACTGTAAACCTCTCAGATTCAAGAACTCTGTGACTTATATTTATTGTGTATTTTCAAGCAGAAGTTAAGTAAGTGTTATTATTTGGGACTATGGTACTTTTAATAGTTGAAATGATTCATTAGTTTAAGTATTAGCCTAAGTATGACAGATAAAGAAAAATATGAGAGAGTTCCTGCCTTCACAGAGCTTTTAACCTTATAGAAGAGATGTGACATGCATGTGTAATAGGATCATTAAGGAGAGAAGAATCAGTTCCTCCTCTTGAAAGTAGTAATGATTGGTGTCATGAAGGAGGTAATAGTTGAGCCAGGCTTTAGTAGCTTTAGATGATTAAGATATTTCAATTTAATCATCATTTTTCGGGATCACAGCATTATAAAAAGACATTTAAAGGGAAACTGTATAATTCTTTATATTTGACAGCAATTTCTGCTTCCTAAACCTAGGAATCAGTAGAAATTATATTATGAATATGAAAAAAACTCACCTATGTAGCATTCATAGCTTTGTCATGTTTTCTGATTTGTCTTGGTGATCAAGAAACAGAATTATAAGTCTGACTTCTCTGCTGTGGTCTTTTGTGTTGAGATTAACACTGTAAAAGGAAAGAGTTCTTGTTTCTAGCATCTGCTCTGACAAGTCAGAACTGATCCTATCCTGCTTGACCAGATTTGCTAATTGCCTTCTTTCAGTTCTTCCCCTTACTAAAAAAAGAAAAGAAAAGTAAAAGAAGAAGAAAAAAGAAAAGTGAAGTAGGAACTTTGTTACTTTGAAATATTCCTGAATTTTATGTCTTATGTATTTTTCTAGTATTATTTCTGAGACAGTTTTGCATTTTTGATCAATATATCTGCTATAGTAAGTAAAGCCATTAACATTACATTATCTTAGTGATTTTTCCTCTTTTACTGAATCATGTTTTAACTGTTTGGCTCTTTTATTGTGCTTAGATAATCTATGAGTTGAGAAAATGGAAGAAGAAACCTTAGTGAACTAATATAAGTTCTTTTCAATGTGTTACCAGAAAGCTGCTTACTATTAATCTTTACTCGATCCACCTGACATGTACATGTTTTTAAAATGATCTTTATTGAAGACAAAATTGTTTTGATTTTGCTAAAATCACATTTCATTCTTGCGATATTATGCAGAAGCCTGTGTCTCACCTGGTTTGATCATTCCTACTATTTTTCTCTTTACTTCAAATCATCAGAATCCCATTTGCCCCACTGCAGTGGTGGCATGAGAATAAATGTGATGGCAGCAATTAATATCATGACTGCAATAAAAACTTAAGGAAATAACAATCAAGAACTAGCATTTCTTTGTCCACAGTGACGTTGGTCATAAATGATAGTAAGGAAAACAAAAGTGGGAAGCACTGCATTTTATAAGCAATTATGAAATTATTTTCATTGTTTCTCTGTATGTTTGAAAAGGAAACAGAATTTGTGCTTATTTTCTGTATTGGACTGTTTCTGCTATGTAGCTTAGGATTCTTTATTGTTGTGGTTTATACTGATTTTGAATTTCAGCCACAACAGCAAATTAGAGAAGTCATTGTCCTATATAGATTAAACTTATTAATTTTAAAAAGCTGAAGCATTTACAAAAATACCCTCACACATAGATTTAGGTGTAATGTTTTCTAGGCTGTTATTTTATTACATTGCAGAATGTATTTACCTTGAATTTGAAAACATTTAATGACTATTGCTTCAATTCCTATTGAAAGTGTATCATCTAAATATTTATATAAAGCAAAAGTAACCATTCTTGGCATCACTAATGTTTACTATTTCTCATAATTATGAATATTTTATAAGTATTTCCCATCGACTCTTTTTTGTTAGAATCAGATTCTTAGTGTAATGCCTTTGCTCTTTGCTCTGTAATGTTGCTTTGTTGTCTTGTTCATCTACCTTGTAAACCTTGATGACCCTCATGTTCGAGTCTTTTGACTTTTTACTAGACTGAACCAAAAGAAAGCACTTGGGTGCAAAAGAACTGAACAAAGGCAGGAAGGGAGGGTTTTAAGCGTGGGATGCTGCCATAGAAAACATCAAATGTAGTGCAGATTAGTTTCCTTCTATAAAGCTAGACTACTAGACTTTCATTTTTATTATTTGCTGCCCTTTAGCCTCTCTAAAACTGTTGAAAAAGTTGTTTCATCACAAGATGGTTTTAAAAAATTGGCTTATGCAAACCCTTTTAAGTTGGCAGTTTTTCTGATCCATATAACTATGTGTCTATGTTGTGTGTGTGTTTTGGGACAGACTCCCTTTTAACTCTATTGTCCTTATCTGTATTTTTAGTTCAAGATTAAACTTATTTATCAAGCTTTTAAACAAAGACTTTTATTTTTGCTGTTTTCTCTTAATGTCAGTATTGACGGAATATGTATGGGAACCATTCAGCTATGGTCAGTGTACAGTAAAATATAAAGAAAATGTCTGACAGTTCCCTGGATATTAAAGAAAGAAGCATATTATATATTATTGTGTTGCCAGCACAGTGGAATGGTGCTACAGAATTTTTAGCTCCCTTTTAAGATTGCAAGAACTAATAGGTTAGCAGTAATTATTGTTTAAAAATATAGGTAGTCCCGGCATTTTTGTAGTAAAATGATACTAAAGTCAATTATTAGCATAGAGACCAACATAAAACCTGGGTTTAAATTTACACATCATTTGGAAGATAAGTTGATAAATGTTTAAGACTTAATGTATTAAATACTCGAGTGTGTGAATGTTGCTGTGACCCACTGTGTGAAGATAACAGATACATGAAACCTTTAAAACTTCTACTTGCCAATTTTTTTCTATGATCAGAGTTTGTTTTTCAAAGTGCAAGTCTTATTTGTGTTACCATAGGAAAAATACGCCAGTGTTGTTTCATTTATTTATGTTTGTTTTAGATCGTTCTGTGTTTGATGTTAAGAATATTAAATACATTTAAAGTTTTGTGTACCATTTAGATATTTTTAGAGGTTTATTTTTTAGAAGGTAAAAATAAAGTTACCTAATTTCTATGTTAAGTTGATTGTTATGTTTAATTAGTCATGTGTTAAAAGGCAGATAAATGAAATGTTACTTATACATATTAATAATGGTTACAGGCAAAATTCTGGTAAAATGGAATATAAAGGCCAGAGAAAATAAAGTATTGGTGTTTCAAAAGTTTATGAAAAAAGGAATCTTTAAAATTATTTTATGTCCCTTAAAGATAAACCAAAAGATAATTTTTACACTTACTGAGTAAGCTCACTGAAATCAGTGTTTACAGAGGGAGAACCTGATGCATTTTATTTACAACACTTACTTACTGTGAAGGGGAAGAAGCTGTATAAATAGCAAATATTGGAGTTGGGATGGACAGGCGAACAGCATAGTTTCTTCTGAAAAATAAAACTTAACGAAATTTGTTCTTCTAGCTCACAAGTATCATTTTATGTTTAGTATTATTAAGAAAAACCCACCCTGCTAGTATTAAAAACATTTTAATAAGAAATGTTGATACAAAGGAAATAGGTACTAGACACGTATTTGCTAACAATTTAAATAAACTTTCAGATTTTAGTAAGAACACTTTTTACAGAATTACAGTTATAAAGCGCTTAATTAAATTTTACATTTTAAAAATAACTAGGTCATTTAATAGAATGATTTTCAGAATTTGTTAAAGCTTAATACTCATAGGCCTCTCACTCGTTTTATCAAAGGATTCATATGTATAATGAATGTGTATGTGTGTGCATGCCAATAGCTATATGAATCAAACATGTTTTTTTTAATTTAAAGGGTCATTTAGGAATTTGCTTATAATTTGCTGCATATTTAACTATTTAATATGTTCAAATGATAGCTATAATTTTTACTTTGCAATTAAGCATTTGATGTTGAATTGACCTAATGAGAATATAAGAAAATGCTATAAGTGGAAAGCTTTTTCTGACTTAAATTCTTGATTCTTCTACATTAGTGCTAGTAAAATTGATGTATTCTTAGTTCCAAGTAGTGGTATTTTATAATGCTGTAGCAAAGCAGGGTTAGAAATGAGAAGTGCTGTCTCTTCGAAGTTCTCTCATGTTTCAGCTAAAACATACTCAGCAAAAAAGATATGTAAATTAAAAGAAAATCTCCGATTTCCTATTCTGAGTAAAGCTTTGATTTTTGCTGATTCAGGAAGTAAGGTTGACATTGGAGCTTCTCATTTCATCTGGAATAATCACTTTTTCTTTTTGAAAAGTCTTTCATTTTAGCAGCAGTATCTTCTAAAACAGTCCATTTTGCATGGATGAACCTGTTTTTCTCTAGATAACACAGAAAATACAACTATCATAAACGGTAACCTGCTTTCTATAGTATTGCTTTCCTGAGTGCTCAGTGAGATACTAAAGTGCCAGGCTGTTCATTCTGGAGATTTCACTGATTTTCTTAGCCGCTTTCCTACCCTTTCCCCCAAATAACAACCCCCCAACAGAAGAATCTTATAACTTCCAAATTGACTACTGCAATAAAATATTTAACCCTAGGGTTAGATAAATAAGATGCTGACTACCTAATGAAGGTGGTTAATATCAATAGAGTTTTCCCCTAAGCCAGTGGCTCATCAGCTTAGGGTCATTCAAAATACATAATTCCAGTTCTCAAAATGTTGCATTGCTTTTTTCTTTCTGTTAAAATGGGTGTGGGATTTTCTTACTGACCAGGATGTTTTCTCAGATTTTTCATTAGTTTTATTTTCTTCCATGTGTCAAGATATGCTTAAAATTTGAATAATGAACTTGTTTCTGTTATAATGTAGGCACATAGGGCACCCAGTTGCGTTCCAAATATTTGACTATCAGATAAACAGAGTATAACTGATTATTGATTTAAATTAGCATTAAAATTATTAGCATTTGAAAAATATGCTTTGTTATAATCTGCATAGAGTCCATTAAAAATGTCAAACAACAAATTCTTTATTGCTTGGATTTCAGCCAAATGATATAAGCAAGTTAAGGTTTTCTTCAGTATCTATGTTAAATGGAAATGTATATCTGATACTAGCTTTAACTAGAGAAATCTAAATGGACCCATTGTGTTTCAGTTACGTGATTTTTTTTTCTGTATGTATGAATCACTTTCTTGCTCTCCATAGTAGTTGGATACTTATGTTTGCTTATGCAATCTTGAACACTGTATTTCTTTGCTGTTGGACTGTTTTGCTGTACAGTTAGTACTTTCAAACTTCTTCCTGATAGCATATACTCTATAGTAATACAGTAAAGCCAAAATGACAAGATGACAGAGTAAAGTTCTTATAATTTGTTTTTATTGTTGTAGAAATATTTATGGAAATGTAGAGCTTGCTGCCTCGAGTTATTTCAAGTTGTGTATTTTATATTTACAGTTTATATTTGCATATTAATTTTATCTATTAAGAATTGCTTTTAAATTAAAAGATTTACATATGCTTAAACAAAAACATGAAATTACACTTGGTCTCCAGAAATCAATCATTGTATCAGCATGCTAAATGATTTTACATTAAGAAAAACCAGATTTGATGACAAGTTTGACCCTCACATTTGGAAGTACCATGAAGGAAAAGCACTCCCAGGTGTCATAGCTGTGTACTTTTCTGTTTTGCAAAAGGCATGTTGTTAACATTCTAGTTTTGATGCCAAACATAGAGGAGGGTTATGGTGGGAAATTCAGCATTATTTTTTTAGCAAAGTTCATGACATACAATTCAGCTTTTAAAGGAACTGACAATCCACTTCATAGGTGGATAGATATTTTAGTTGAATAAGAACGTAAACAGGCAAGACAGATACAACCAGATATATATTCCATAGGTCAGTGTTTATTTCTTAATATCCTAGGTCTACCTTATAAAATTAAACATCATAAAGACATTTTAAGTATATAGTGAAGCTTTCTTTGGAAAATTTTAAACTTTTTTCCCACTATTTTTATTAATATACAAATGTAATACATAGTATTTACAATGAATTTGGGTGTTTCATACACCTATGTATCATATCGAGTTTACAATCCCTTCCCATTTTCTACCCTCCCACCCCGTACCTATCCCTTCCCCCGGCTCCGGCTATCACTTCATATGGTTCCAAAGAATGTCTGTGTTCTGGGTTTTCCAAGTAAGAGAAACCATACAGTGTTTGACATATTAATCTTCCGCACCTAAGTCATTTCACTCAAATTACCACTCTAACTCAGCTTTCTATTCCTTGAATGGGTTCGCAATAGTTAAATCTTGATGCCTCTTCTCTGAATCCAACCAATCCCTTTATTAGGATGTTTACCAAAAGTTTTTTTTTCTATATTTTACTATATCTTTGTTGTTATTATTAAACCTGGCCTTACCCACTAGTTCACCTTAGAAAATAACTACAAGCATGTAGTTCAAAAGACTAGTAAATTTGGGAAAGAAGAAGAAAAAAAATTAAAGTTCAAATGCCTTAGCTGAATACTGGAAGGTGCATACTTGTACATTCACAGGGTTATCTTTACATCAGTTAGTTTCCTTAGGGTAAATTTTCATTAGTGACCTAATAAGTGAATTGGTACAATAAAACAAAGTTAAAACTGTATCACATTGCTACATTAAATGAACTTAAATCTATACCACATAAATATACTTAAAGTGACAGATATGAAGGCAAATTTAGTTGTTTCAGAATTTTTTAACTTTCTTAGCTTATTTACTCATATTTCGCTGATTACTGAATTTTAAACTTTTAAGATTATTAGTAGATCATTTGACTGTTCAGTTTAATACTATGAAATTATTTCAGCAAATATTGCTAGCTACAAACTTTAATTCAGTTATTAATTTTTGGCAGAATATTACAATTAATTAAAATATCCTGATATATTTGGCAGAATATTGCTGTCAAAAGAGTTTATTAAAATAAGAGCTTGTTTTAAAAGGACATCAACATAGTTTCCTCTTTCGTCTGTTTTTGAAATTACCATTTTTTAATTTACTGGTAAAGTATGGGTGCCGCAGAAACCACTGTTCAAGATACATTCATTCCAGTTAAATCTGAGTTACATACACACATAAGTCCATGGAACGTCTATTTAAATTGTACCATGGACTGTGCTAGAGGAGTTAGCTTTCTTGCTTTGTTGACGTGGTTGATTTGAAAACAACAGCAACAAAATTTCCAGACACTATTGAAACTCTTTCAGCTCTTACATAAAATTGTATCAGCAGAATGTTGATAAAAGTTTACATGGAAAGATGAGCTAATATAGTTTGACTTCCAGTGTTTTCCTTAGTTAATTCACTGGATTTTTCTGTACTGTTAACAGTTTGCTGTAAAATATTGGGGTCTGGGTAAATTATCATGGGGTTTATCTGGTACGTCTCCAAACATTTTATCATGCATATATTGATTCACATCCTGTTCATTTTATATCCCGCTAACCAGTATGAATTTACTTTAAATGAAGCATTTTCTTAGGTATGCCTATTATCTCCCAGTAGTGGTTCCATATGGGTTGTTGCTCATCTTTCAATCTGAGTCTTTTTTTACTTCTTATACTAGCAATTTTACAAAATTAACCTGAGCTTCTTTATGATACTGGTCAAGTACTTGTGGAGTGATGTATAAGGAAATGAATTTCCACTGTGTCATACTTTTCCAGTTTTTTTCCTATTCCATTGTATTTTCATTTTTTCTTAAAAAAATAACCTGTCCAAACCCTTGCTATTTTAATAGAAAACATTTATTTATAACATCTTAGGTTTTCTATGGTGTATACCACAGTATGCAAAATACACCATAGTATAATAAGCTACCTTTTATATGGGTATAATGTTTTTAAAAATAGCTCAATATCTTATGCGAATTAGTGTTTATTTAATAAAATTATTACTTTTAAAATACTATATTTTTTGAAAAGTAACTCTTAATGTTTCAGAAAGATTTAACTTACAGTAAACTTTGAAAAAAAGTTGAACTTTATGTATTAAGGAAGAATGAATCAGTGAATTATTTTTAAGATAATTTTCTTTCTAGAACCTAACTTTTCACTTATAAAAAAAAAGGAGTTGTTGCTCGGTCTAGTGATGCAGGTCTATAATCCCAGCGTTCTGGGAGGCTGAGGCAGGAGAACTACAATTTTTCAACCCAGCCTAGGCAATTAGCAACTTAGACCCTGTATCAAAAATGAAATTATAAATGGATTGGAAATATAGCTCAGCATGAAGGTCCTGGATCCATTCATTCTCTTTCTCTGTCTCTCTCCCCCCTCTCCCCCTTTATCCTTCCATTCGTCCGTCCTTGAATATCTTCCTCTTCTTGTTAGCTTTGGCAATGCCAGGAGGGTTCTACTATGATTGATCCATGTCATGTTTCAGTGAGTAGTGAGGATTCGGAGAAACATGTTTTATTGAATAATTTGTGATATTTATAATAGCTAATTTCTCTGTTAACAAGCAAACCAAAACATGATAAATGTATCTCACTGAGGAGAAAATTGCCACGCCCTATTTTAATTTCTTTGTTTGTTTTGGAGACAGAGTCTTGCTCTGTAGTCCAGGCTGGTCCTGTATCCCAGACTGGTCTCAAACTCATGGTAATCCTCCTGCCTCAACCTCCTGAGTGCTGAGATTACAGAAAATGTGCTGCTGTGCCTTTGCCTAAATCCTGTTTTCATGTATGAATGTATAAAATTTTATTTTTCCTCTGATCTTATACTATAAAACTGAAGATCATTCTATAAATGAGTTTCATTTTTAAGACAAAAATGTCTAACGGGATAACTTTAGAAAAGAAATGCTTTTAGATACAACGCTATTTAAGTCAGTTGCTGGATATAGCATAGATATATGTTTGTATATTTGCCCTAGTAACTTAAATACAATAAAGTTAAAGAAGTCATTGGTTTTCAGATTTTCATCCTCTCCTTAACATGTTTCTTGTCCTTGAAATTAGAATATGTTGGTTTTCTTTAATGGTCAATATCCTTCTTTTTACTACTTTACAGAAGAAGCAGTTTTTAAAATTAACAAAGGGCTAGGGATAGACCATTTGTTTTGCATGTATGAAGCTCTAGGTTCAGTCCTCAGCACTGCAAAATAAATGAATGCATGAATGATTGAACAAAGGAATGAATATGTAAGATTAAAATAAGCAGAGAAATGATTTGACATGTAAACAATTGAAAATGCCATCGTAAATTATTAAGTAAGCAAATAATTTCATGGCAAACATATAACAGTAAGCCAAATTCAGGTCAGCAAGTTACTGTTGAACACCCCCAGTGCACTGTTTAATGTTAGGTGGTAGAAACATGTGCTACTGTCTTGAAATTGCTAGTGTATACCTTGATACCGAGTCAGACACATGAATGATACTTAAAATATGAAGTAAGTAAATTTGATTGATGTAGTTTTTGCACATCATAAGTGTACATAGGAAAATCCCTTAATTCAATTTTGGGAGATTAAGAAAAAATCATGGAAGAAAATTACAGTAAAGCCCGTTGTATAAGTACAAGTAAACTATAAATAAACAGAGATGGGCATAAAAAGGAGACAGTGTTGCAGATTCAGGGAAGAGCAGATATATAGCCAACAGCTGTTTGTCTGTTCAAAGATTTATATATTATTAGGTGTGTCTGGAATGTAGAGTGTAAAATGATGGTGAATCGAAAGAGATTGGCCTGGAGTGGAAAACTGAGGCCAGACTATGAGTTTCTAGAAGATACTTTTCAGTAAGTTAACAACATGGTTAGATTTATAATTTAGAACTTCACTGGGTGAAAATGGAGAGTAGCAGGAGTTGGGCCGCTAGGGTTAAGTTCAGATTACAAGACTGATTGCTTTTGAAAATAACTGAGCTGATAGTTTCATTTTTTCTAGATAATAAATGTTAGGTGAGAGTAAAACATGGGAAAGGGGAAAATAGGAGTTTAGTTTTTAATGGTTAACTTAAATTGCCAGTAGGCTGCCTAATTAGAGATACCCAAAAGTGGGATTGGATATGTGAATACAGATCTAAGCTCAAGAAAGATCTGGGCTAGCTGGACTAGTAGATTTGGGGAGTAAATCAGCATGACAATGTTAACTAAAGCCACAGAAGTTTACAGGAGTCTTGTGATCTACGCCTTTAGCATCTACATATGATGTTCTTGTTACACAATTTATTATGTTTCTGTAGCCATATAGAAGATAAATGTGAATATATTGTTAAATATTTAATGTACTGTGCAAATATATTACCTAAGGCAGTGAAGAGAATTCTTCTGTATTTATTGCTGTATGCTCTAAAGCTGGTGTAATAAACTATGGACCATCACTTAGCATAGGAAAATGGTTTATTACAGTGAACCTTTCCTCTGACAACATGTGACCTAATCCCTTTGTTAGTAATTTTAGAATATGTTGCAGTAAGGAAAGAAACTTGTCTAGTCTCTACAAGGCACTGTATCTTTTATATGAGATATATTCTATCTGTACTTTATTTTCCTTTTATTTATCTAATAATTCAAACTCATTACTGCCATTTTGATGAAATAAATATGGAAACAGAAGGCATTTCTGTAAGTTCTTGGCTCCATCACTTTACATAAAGACAAATCATAAGCCTGAGCAATATTGCATTTTCATAAAAAAACAAAACTTGTTTTCTGACTCTTCTGTAGGTACAAATCTATCAAAAATTAGTTTTAACCGGCATAATGTTTATATAAGTTATATTTATATAATGATAGAATATATTTGTCTAGTGCTTGAAAATTTTAAGTATTTTCAATTATAATGCTTTCAGTCTCAGAAGCAACAGGTGTTAATCTAATTTTATGTTTAAAGAAGTGAATTCAGAAGATGAAGCACTTATTTCTTTTCCTGTTATATCACTTTATTTATTGATGTAAAATGTGTTTAGAAATTAAAGTACTTTAAAATTTCAACTTAATGTTACTGCAGTTTTCTCATTTCAGTAAGGATTTCTGCATTGTTTGGGAGATTTCTACTCTTTTAGACTCTGCAAGTGCAATTAACCTGGATTTTCCTAACACTGTTTAAGAGCCAGAGATTTCTGGTTGGCAGAACCCTTCAAAGGTCCTTGAAGCTACTAGGAGTGAATATTCAATGAAACGAAGAAAACAAACTGTTATTGAATATGTAGCCAGACAATATCACGTGATTTCATGTGACTCCATCAAGACACTATGATTTAGTCAAGAACATACCATTATTTATGTTAAACCTTGTTTTTTTAATGCAGATTATAGCCGTATACAGAAGACTATGAATTTTACTACTTTTGTCATTCCTCATGTATATCTACCTAGAATATTTGGTCTCATCTCAGTCCACCAGAACTTAGCCAACTTTCAAAGCCAGTTCATCTGATAAAATTTCCTTTGTAAAGCTCTCCCTACTTAAGGTGTGGGGAATGTCTAGCCCACTGGCCACATAGGGCATGTGAAATCATTTGGTCTGGTCTAATCAAGGGTTTGCCAAAGAGAAACAGTTTCAGCTACCACACTAGAGGTGAGTTAATTAAATGTTTTACCAATATAGCAGGCTAATATTTAAGTTGATAATTTTGTATAGCCTGTAAATGATGTCGTAAATATACAAATGGCCCTTGGCAGAAAAATGGTTTTCACCTCCTGCCATACTTAATCCAATTAGTATGATGTGAAATTCTTAGAGCATTTCCTATATTCTTACTGCAGATGTCACTTGCAATGTTGTTATTTCAAATTCACACCCACAAACACACATGCAAGCGCACACACACACACACATGCACGCACGCACGCACGCACGCACGCCCCAGCACCTGTCTCTGGGAACTTGCTTTTATTTCTTATAGGACACAGTACACTCACAATGTTGACTGTTATCTTTTCCTTTAGGTCTTTTGGTCTTTTTATTCCATCAGAATTCCAACTGACAACTTTGAGTACATCCATTGTTTGTTTTAATTGAGAATTGGGAAAGGTATAGAAATTTTTTTCTCAAAAAAAGACATTTTTGTTCTTTTTTTGAGACAAGGTCTTGCTCTGTAGGCTCTTTCTCTCTTTCTCTTCCTCTTCCTTTTTCTCTTTCTCTTCTTTCCTCTGTGGGTAGGGGGTTTGGGGGTGGTATTTAGAGTAAACTCAGGACCTCACACATGCCAGGCAAGCACTCTGCCACTGAACTATACCTCCCTAGCTCCAAATTTGTGCCTCTTAAATTTCTTTTAAGGTGAATCATCTGTGACATTGACATGGTGTTTATGTTTGGCCACTCTTCTGTTAGAATTATTTTAAAAAGTTACTGTTAATATTTTGAGTTGAAACTATTTGGTGACATTTAAACTCTGTAGCTAATAAACAGTGGAGCCCTATTTACCATCTGTGTTCACCTAGCATATTTCTATATATGTTTAAGGTACAATATGAGAATCAAAGATTCTAAAAGAAATTTGTTTTTGAAGCCAGACATAGTGGTGAACACCTATAATCCCAAAACTCTTGGAGGCTGAGGCAAGAGGATCACAAGTTCAGGCCCAACGTGGGCAGCTTAGCCATTTAGCAAGACCTTGTCGTCGTCTCCCCACAAAAAATATTATGAGGTTATAATCTGTTATTTATACTATTATCTTTACATTTATCATAGTCAAGTCAATGTTTTAAATCATTGTCTGAACATATTTTCCTCCCTCTATATATTAATCTTCATTTGGTTGTCAGGAAGATGATCAGAGTGTGTTAAATATACAAATATGCCAAAGTGAAACCTGTTATTCTCTTAACTCATATGCACTAATAAAACACACCAGAAAACCTTTAGTATTTCTTTCTTTCTTTCTTTCTTTCTTTTTTTTTTTTTTTTTTTTGAAACAGAGTCTCGCTGTGCAGTCCAGAATGGTCTAGAATTCACTATGTAGCCCAGTCTGGCCTTGGACTCACAGCAATCCTCCTGCCTCAGCCTCCTGAGTGCTAGGATTACAGGCATGCGCCACCACACCCAGCTTTATATGGTGGTGGGGAATCCAACTCAGGGCCTTGCACGTGCAAGGCAAGTGCTTTAGCCACTGTGCCATTCCTCCAGTTGTGTATTTTATCATTTTCTAAAAAATAAATTTTACCTCTGAAGTGTTTAATTTCTCAATACTTCTTTATACTCTGATTTGGCTACTACATTAATCTACTTTTTACCCATCTCTGTCATTCTCCCCACTTACTTTCTAGTTACCTGGGTTCTAGCACTTCTTTCAAATTCTGTAAAAGACTTCCCACTCCTATTCTTTTTACCCCACTAATCTTAGGTAACTTTTGTTTTGTTACTATGCTACTATGTATGTATATAAAATATATATGCTTTTCTTTGTCATTTTGCCTTTTATGTTTGGAACCTGCTTCTTTCCCTATATTATACAGCTCCAGAAATAAGAACCACCTTTTAATTTTTCTTTCCATGACCTGTTAAATGGCGTATAGAAGGCGCATGTTCATAAAGAATTATTGAGGAGGAAAAAGACTTGATTTATTTCCTTTGTTTTTGTTATGCATCTGTGAGTCACTTCTACTGATTAGCAAAGCACTACCTTAATATATTTGGCTGACAGGCTAGCCTGTTGGAGAGAAAAACAATTCCTAGACCTTTCAGATAGGAAGTACTAAGGTCTCTGACTGTAGTGAAATAAGTTTGTGCTTCGTAGTGTGTACTCCTGGGGACATGAAGAAGCTTACAGAAGGGAAATGATGACATGACCTCCTTCCATTGTTGTTTCTGATTTTCCTGTGGAGCACTATTACTGATCATTCTGTAGTCTTGATCCCAGCCTGTGCACCAGACCTAGAGTTTATCATCTCCTGTAGGAGCTTCAGTAAGCCAGCAAATCTATGAATGTTTTTGAGTACAGTGTAAGGATTTTTTTTGTGTGTTTGTGCACAGATTTTTAAAGACTTAAATACTTTCATCAGCTCAAATTCCACTGCAGCTCAAGGGATTTAAAAAACATTGTTTTTCTGTAGCTTTCTGGGGGGTTGTTTGTTTGTTGTTTGTTTGTTTGTTTGAGACAGAATCTAACTCTGTAGCCCAGGTTGTCCTTGGACTCATGGCAGCCCTCCTGTCTCACCCTCCCAAGTGCTTTCTGTAGCTCTCTTATGTAGTATGGTCAGGGATGCGTGGGACAGGGTCCTGCTGGCTTTGCCAAGGTTAAGCTTTTTAAAAGACAGTGGTGACACCATTCTCCTCATACTTAATCCTAGAGAGGCAGCATGGTGTTATGATAGATGCAGGCTTTGGAGACAAGCTGACAGATTCTAATTTCGGTCTGAACAGGGCAACCGTATTAAAGTTATTTATCCTCATAGCTGGCTAGAATTCTTCATTTTAAAATTTCTTTTCTCAGCGGGGTGACGTGGTGCATATCTATAATCCCAGCACTAGGGAGGCCAAGGCAGGAGGATTGCCATGAGTTCAAGACCATCCTGGGTTACACAGTGAGTTCAGGACCAACTTGGACTACAGAGCAAGATCCTGTCTCAAAAATAAATAAATAAAATTTCTTTTCTCATAGGGTTATTGTGGAAAGTAAATAAAGTAAGTTCTATGAAAGAATCCAATAGTGATTATTAGCTAAAAAAGTTTCCTCATATGTGTGACCTCCCTCCTTAGGAAAACCAACTTATACTGGTATATCCAAGATTTTCCCAGCTCTAGTACTGTAAATCTCATGCATCTTAAGAAACTTACTCTTACCTTCCCCCCTGCCCCCGATCCCATTTGACTTTCCTAGGTTTATTAGCAATCGTTGAAATAGGTATGGTGAATTTTTACCTTTTAAGCTACTGTTTTAGGTAGAGCTGAATAGAGTTCATTAGGTGATAGTGGTTGTATTGGGTAGTATGAGGGTAGAATGGGAAGAGTGAGTCGTACTAGGGATCAAGCCCAAGACCTTCACACCATGCTACATCCTGAGCCCATTTTTCTTACTGGTTTTGAGACAAGGTCTCACTAAGTCACTAAGATGCCTAGGCTGGACTAGAACTTGGAATCCTCCTGCTTCAGCCTCCGAGAGGGCTGGAATAACAGTCTCATGCTATCTGTGCCAATATTCTTTTTTGTTTTCCTAAATGTTTCAAGGCATATTGTGGGGTTGCACCACTGAGTTTCTTTGTTGCTTGAGTCAGCCAATCCCTTCATATATTATTATTTGGCTTGACACAGGAGCAGGAAGGCTTATTGAGTTATTTGTAAAATGATGGTATTATTGAAGGTGGTAATGTTGACCTCACCTATTGGTGGGTTCTGACTTTCTTAAAGAACTATGGATCATAGTTACATGCCCCCATCTGCCTGGATATTTTAGAATGAGTTCTTTATGCATTAAAATCAGTTTATCCTATAAAATTTAATTTTTTATAATCATTATAATTATAATTTGTTGTAGGAAATTGAATTTTTTACCTTTATTTAAAATTTAAGTACTGAAATGGTGAGTTTCATAAATCAGTTTATCTTCTTTTCTAATATAACAATAAGTTGTAATTTTGATTTTTTTAGCATATTCTTTGTTTCTCATTTTTACAACCGTCTTTCTTGTCCTCAACTATAAGCTTTTTAATTTAAAAAGTCAAATAAAAAACAAATATCTGGTGTGTTTCTCAATGTCATGGCCCCATGTCAAGATGTTGAAAGGTATCTCTCCAAATTATTGTTCTGCTATAGTTACTTCTCTCAAAGAAGACCTCTTGTATAGCTATTTGTTGAATTGTGTACCTACTGAATTAGTCAAAGCTCTAGCTAAAACTATTTTTTCTTTACCTCTCCCCTCCCCCCAAACTTGCTTTTGTTATGTATTGGCTTGCTAATCCTTGTGTTGAGCAGTATCAGACATCACCTTTCTTGGGGGCAGTTAGTCCACTCTTCCGCTTTCTTTGTCAAAGGGCTCCCTTAATAGGAGAAGTCAACAGGGAGGACAAAAAGGATTGAAAGTTGTATTTAATCAGGGTCAGAGAGGTGGTGTTCAGAGTGACGGGCCCACAGGCAGGCTGGCCTTTTATGCTCGCCGACGCAGATGGTCCCAAAGCATTCAGCTAAGTGAAGAGAAAGCTGCCCAGTGAAAGCTATTGTAGGGTAGCATCGTTACAGTTGAGAAAGGTTGCCAGGGGTAACTAGAGAGTATCACCAGTATCGTGTGATCACTAGGCTGTGCCATTGAAAATGTTAGACTGAAGATTGTATTGGGACCCTTGGCATCTTGATGTTCATATGTACGAAGTATTAGCTTACATTAGTGTTTTTAATTTTTTGTTTTCCTTTATTTCTTGCTCTACCATTTTTAGAACATAAAATCTAGATTTTATTTATATTCATAATCTTAAAAGCCATTTGATGATATGTCAATTATAAACTTTTTATTTTATTATAAACTACAAATTTTTGTGGTTTGGATTTATGAGAGTGGAGTGCAGTATTTCTCATTTAAAGAATCTGAAGATGATTTCCCTTTGCCTGAAACTGCTCCTGTGTATCCCAAGTTGGAGAATTTTTTTCTCTGAATGTGTATAAGTAACATCTAAAATATATTAGTATTTGTCTGAAAGCAGTATGTAATGTAGAATTTGTAACGTTGAAAATTTGTGACTAAGAACTCCCAAATATTATTGATATCTATCTTTAATGTTTACCTAAGGTAAAAGTAAAAATGTGCATTTCAATGAGCCAAAGCCAAGTAGCATAATAATCATTGGTTTTAATATACTCTGAATGTGATTTTAATAGCCAATTTTGAAATTCTTTAATTTCAGTCTTTCTCATGTCATTTGTATATTTTAAGAAATTATTTCTACTGACATATAAAATGTAAACTCAGATTTTTAATTAGTATAAAAGTGAAATTTGAAATACAACTAAAACTCAAATTGAAGTGACAGTAGTCTTAGAAATGATGTTTTAACTTAGATTGCCTGTCATTACAATGTAAGTTACTTAGGGCCAACCAGACAAGATTTTTGGCTTAATACCTCTTGCCTATTGGTATAACATTGTGTTAAGACAATAGTACTGTACTCCAAAATCAACACTGGTGTTTTGAGAGTTAATCAGCTCTAGTGGGATTATTTTGTGTTAAAAGTACCTCTTTTTTTTTAATAGTGAGTTACATGTAGAGCCAGACTTTTAAAAAATCTTCTAGTAACCCTTTAAAACATCATTGATTTCAGAATAACTTTGACAAAAAAAATCTCAAGTTGATATTGAAACAAACTACTTGTTTATCTCTCTCTCTAAGAACACGGCCAGGTAATATTTATTTCATATAGCTGATAACCACTTCCATGAATAAAAGCATTTGTCACACACAGAAAAGTAATGAATTTGTATGAATTTAGATGAAAAACATTCCCTTGTTCACAGACATGAAGGATTCAGGGAGATCTGCAGATATGGTGACAAAACATTTCATTGGAAAATTCAACTGCTGTGTTAGGAGAAATCAACATGGAGTGTGATTTCCCTTTATTTTCTGAAAAACAGGTGAAGAGTAATACCTAGATTTTGATACCCTTTTATTATTTTAACTTGTAGGATTTGTTTCTTTGATTTTGGAGACAAGAAATCATGAGCTTGCTAGGTTGCCCAGGCTGGATTCTAACTTGAGATTCTCTTGTTTCAGTTCCCAGAGTATTAGAATTACAGGCCTGCGCCACTGGGCCCAATTGTATTAATTCTTGTTTTAAAGAAAATTATAGTATGACTATAAGACTTAGAAAAATATCAGTAATTTGTATCACTTATGGTAGAGTTTGGCTCTCCTGGATTTGTGAATTGAGATGCAAGTATCAAAGCAAATTTTAGTTAATTAAAGTATATCTTTCATAGGACTTGGTAAGTCAAAATCATTGATATAGTTTATGGACCCTAATCATTTTTATTTTACTGACTCCTTGTTCTTTTTCTGTGTACATACACGTAATATAGATTTGACTGAAGAAATGGCTAAATCAAATAAAAGAACAAACTTGTCTGACTACATATAAACTGTTTGGTACTGGAGATTAAGATCAGAGCCTTTGTGTTGAGCTACATCTCTTTCCCTTATTTTGCATTTTGAGACAGTTGCTCAACTTCCCAAGCTAGACTTGAACTGTACTCCTCTTCCTCCACTTCCTGTGATGCAGAGATATCAGAGGTGTACTTCCATGCCCAGTTTAATGTTAACTTCTTAAATGGTAACCTTTTTACTAAATAAAACCATCAAAACACGGTTTTAAAAAGGTAAATTGAGTTGATTACATGCTCATCTATAACTTTAACCTAGAAATCAGGAGTTAGGAAACTATGGATTTTGCCACTTGTTTAAATTTTACTAAAATGTAGGCAAACCTGATTGTATAGGCCTGTAATTCCAGCACTCTTGGTGTCTGAGGAAGGAGGATTACAAGTTCTATCCTAGCCTGGGCAAATCAGTGATGTAGAGTGATTTTGTCCCAAATACCCAAAACCAAAAAATTGGCTGGAGATGCAGCATAATATATAGGCTGTGGGTTCCATTCCCAGCACTACCCTCCCAACACCCCCATTATTGAAATGTGAATCGTAGCCTCTGTTTTTAAATACTCTTTTTTATGTGATTAATAGCAATGTGTATGACTATTACTGGAACATTAAAGATTGGAATATACAGCAGAAATTAACCAATTCAGTTGGTATCCACAGAAGGTCTAGCCTTTTATTTTAGACACATACGACAAACAGAATAATCATAACTTACTTGTGTTACAGTGAATGCCAGTGTGCCAAATACTGGCAAATTTCTTTAGTCTGAGCAGTATTTATTCCTACTAACACTAATACACATATAATATGTACTCAGATGGTAGCTGAATAGAGAAATTTGGCTTACAATGAGTTTTAAAAGTTGGGTAACATAGGTAAGGAAAAGGGTTGTAACAAAAAATGAATAAATCCAGTGAAATTTTTGAATGAGCATGCTGATTGATGTCCACAATTATAAAGGATTCTAGGAGGATTCCACACATAGAATCCCTATGGTTTTAGGGAAATTATGAGTAGGAAATCATTGCCTTCATTGCTGCATTCTAAAGAATTTTAAATGCTGATAATAGTGGATAATTTTATATAGTGATTATATACTTTGAAAAACTAGAAGGATTTTAATGTTTTCACAATAAAGAGATATTTGAGGAGTTATTTATATTTTACCTGATCATACAAAAATATACATGTATTAAAACATTACTTGATATCTTCATCTATATGTATCATTTCGTTTATAACATAATGGTAAAAACAAAGATACTGTTTGCCTTTTCAAGTTAACTTAATCTTATGCAGAAAAGTTTGTAAGACTTTTGGAATTTTGAAGATCTCAAGTTCAACGTTGATGAAAGTTCTTCAAAAAAAAAAGAGTGGGAGGGATGGTTGTTACTGGAGGGTTTCAGATGTAGGGTTCAGGAAAGTACACTAAAAAAAGGAGTGAAATATTTGAGTTTATGCGCACTGGTATGTGTTACTACTTAGCTACAAAAAGATGATAATAACCCTACATACTTTCAGAAATATTACACACATACAATTGAAGTATGTGCAGTACTCCTAAAACTATAAAGTTTGCACATAAATGGCGGTTCAAATAATCACTAATTCTACTCGCATTGTTGCCAGCGCCTCAGCCCTATAAATAGGGTCAGAACATCCTGCTGGTATGTCTGTATGTTGATATTTGACAGCATTTGTCATTTGAATTTAGTTAATTTGGGAGAAAAGATCAGAAATAACTGAATAGATACTACTGAATGAGCTGATAGCACTCCATTTGGGAGCTTGTTAGTTTCCTACCATGTGTTTTTAGCACTTTTGTTTTAATTCATTTTATTAAAACAGGACTAGTTGACTCATGATAGGTTCCAGAAGAGAAGTGATACAAAAATAAATTTGAAAGCTATTTTGCTAGGCAAATATTTTTAGCAAAATTGTCCTGAGATCTTTTTAATATTCTACATTTATGGGTATCACTCTAACATGTATTTCCTTATGTGTAACACTTACTTAATTCCAGCAAATATTTTTCAATTGACCTGTTCAGATCAATTCTAATAGGTGACTATTTATTTAGGGCTTATTTTCACAATGTTTTTATCATTTACATGATAAGACCATGGAAACATACCTTTACTGACTTAACTAGAGTTACTTAGGAACTTCTAAACATTAGCCCTATAGAACATGCCATTCAGATTCATGAGTCAGCGGAATTTACTAGTTACTAATGTCGCAGGTCTTTGTATTTCTCCCTAAATTGTCAAAAACACATGCCAGTTATGTCAAACTTTATAGTATATCAGCCAACAGTCTATAGTTTTTTAGAAGGTTTTCGGAGGACCTCTGAGTGTCTGAAGACCTCTGGGAATCCTTGAGGCCCTTCAGTGTCTGTTTCTTCAAATTCAAATCTATTTTCATAATAATACCAAGAAGTTGTTTGCTCTTTCACTGTGTTGACAGCTGATGGTGCAAAAGTAGTGATAAATAAAATTGCCTCCTTTGCATTAATCAAGGCACCTGCATAAATCTTGTAATACTCATTATCTTCTTTGTTTTTACACACCTGCATTTTTTTTGTTTTTGTTTTTCCACTTTTATTAGTGTGAGTGTGTGTGTGATACATTGAATGGTTTTCTTTGTTTGTTTTGAGACAAGGTCTTGCTCTGTAGTTCACGCTGCTTCTGAACTCACTGTAGCCAGGCTGTTCTAGCGGTCATGGCAATCTTCCTCACTCAGCCTTCTGGGTGCTGGGATTTATGGGCCTGTGCCATCACTTTATGCTATTTTGTGGTGCTGGGGGATTGGGCCCAGGGCCTCCCTGTTCCTAGGCAAGCTCTTTAATCACTGAGCTATGCCACCAGCCCTTCAGTGTTTTTGATTGAACAATAAAAACAGTTTGATTCAAGTCACTAAGTTGCCTGGGCTGGGCTGGAATTTGTAATCCTGCCTCATCCTCCCAGAGTCCTGAGATTACAGGTCTGTGCTACCATACCTGGCTAGTTATCTTTAAGAAACTTCCATTCCTTGACTTTGATGTAAAATCAAAGAGCAGTATTCACAAAGCATCTTAAAAGGCAGTTTAAAAAACTATTCCCCTTTCCAGCTGCATTGAGGTCAGACTACCTTCTTATTGTAGAAGAAAAATAATTTTTTAGTTCTCAGAAGTTCTTAGTTGGGAATGATCACCTTTTAAAAAATACAAAAGAGCCACATGTTCTTATTTTGGAAAATGTGCTTGTTTTCATGAAGATCTTTTATTAGCATATAATGCATTTATTTCATGTTTGTTTTGTTTTGTTTTGAGAGTCTTACTGCAGAGCCTTATTTAAGGCTGGCCTTAAACACTGGCAGGCAGCCCTCCAACCTTAGTTAGGGATGTGCCACCATATTCTGCTTAATGAGTTAGTCAGTGGCTATACTACCCTGAATGCACCCAGTCTCATCTTACATGAATTAACTATTTCAATATTTTTTCAGTTTTAATGCCTAATACGGTAAATATTACTAGTAGATACAACTCAAATAAACAGAGGTTCTTAGACTAACAAGTTGAGAACTGCTATTCGGTATTAAGTATAATTTAATTAACTAATCACTGCAAAATGAAAATAAAAAATCCTAAACACCTTTACCAACTTTGTGACTGTGGGTTAGTATGTATTGTGAATGTTTACTGTTTCTAAATTTTTTTGTGTGTGTTATTTTTTGCATTTCTGTTATTGAACCCAGAGCTTCCTTCCTGCTTACTAGACAAGGACTCTGTCACTGAGCTACATCTCTAGCTTCTGCTGTTTGCAACGTGTAGTGCAGAAATATTGAAAGCAATGAAAATTATTTTAATATTTGGCAAATTACATGAAAGTTTCTTGGAAAAAGGGATTATGAAACTGAAATTACTGGAGTGTTACCCAAGCAGTGACAGACAAAATGGGCTGGGTACTGCAAGCAATTGAAACTATTCTGGTTAATTTAAGCAAAAAATGGATATTGAGTCATAGAATTTCTGATAGGGTTGGTACATATGCTTGTGATCACTTCTCCAGGGATAATGTAAATCCATGGAGAATTGCAGAGCTTACCCAGGGAAGACTCCACCAGGGCCTACAGGCAGTGACTTGGCATTGCTAATAGGACAAGCCCCTACCTTAGATCCCTGATATTGCTAGTGGGACCTGGAAGTGAGTGAGAGAGAGAGAGAGAGAGGGAAGGAGGGAGGGAGAGAGAGAGAGAGAGAGAGAGAGAGAGAGAGAGAGAGAGAGAGTCCTAAGGCCTTGCACTGAGTTACATCCTCAGCCCATTTTTTACTTTCTTTCTTTTTTTTTTTTTTTTTGAGACAAGGTCTCACAAAGTTGCTGAGTTGCCCAGGTTCCTGACTCAGTCTCCCATAGTGCTATGATCAGCTCTGTCTTAATGGTATTATCTAGATGTATAAGCAGAAAAATTAAATAACTGACATTTTTATTTTTCTACTAGAAGCCCAGTTATGTTTTATGATATTCTTGTATGTTTTATAAGAGCATTTTCCAATGTTAAGTAGGAAGGAAGTTAAGTTTCTGGTCAGTTAAGATGAAAGCCTACCCTTGCAGATTTTTAAAGGAAATATCTCTAAGTTACTGATTCAGCAAATTATTTAATAGTTACTGTTATAAGTAGTGTATTAAGATCTGTTAACAAAGGTAAATGAAATCAGGTACATGATTCATTCATTACCTAGCAAGGGAAATGATAACCTGTTTCAAACAAGGAAGATTGTAACAAGTACTAGTGCAAATATATTCTTACCATAATTTATGTGTCTCTGCTATATTAATTAAATATATTAATACAAGCTCTCAAAAGATTTTTCTATTATCTGTCAAGTTGTACTTTCACATAGAATTAATACTTTCAGGTGTTGTTAAGAAAATAGCATTCTTCATTGCCCCATCTCCACTCTTAACATTTCTCTCTCTTTCTCCAAAGGCAGTGGTAATCACTTTAGCTGATTCTTATGGTTGCAACCTACTGTTACATAATTACATGCTACATTTTGAGCATTAAAATTTTTATAGACTTCTCATTATAAAAGATAGTTTTTTCTATAGCCCTGTATTCTCACTACATATAAGCATTCTTTCCATCCTCTTTAATAATTAACATTGTCATTTTTTATTAGGTCACTAGTGAGTGTTTACATTGTTAGGACTATGCCAGTGACGTTGAATAGCTGAATCATATAGGTAACCATCACAAACTGTTCCTATCTCCTCCTACCCCAAGTTTGCATTGTTTTATTTAAATTAGTTTTTTATGTACTTAACACTAAATCAGCTCCCCTTTTTCTATTACTTACATCTCCCACTTTGATCACTTTGGGGTTCCCATCAGTTGCATCTTTTTGGAGAAATTCCACTTCATTCTGGTCTGATTTCCTGCTCTCTATTTTTAACCATTACAGAATACCATTCTGGTATCTCTCTTCCCAGTTATTCTAAAAATTCTCTTTGCTTTTTCTCCTTTGGTGGTGTTTCTTTTTTCTTATGTCCCATTTCAACTCTTTCTTGCTTCACTTACCCATTTCAAAAGAGCTCACCTCTAATAATAATAATAGTAATCCTGAGGAAAGATAACTGGAGAGTAGAATTCATAAGAGGAAAGTGATTTTCTTCAGAATTTTGATAGCATTGCTCTGTTGCTTGCTGATTTCCAGCATGGTTGTTCATATGTCTGTTGCCATTTTAGTTTTGATTTCAGACCCTTTGAATGCAACTTGCTTTTTGTTGTCTCAGAATTTGTAAGATACTCACTTTGTGCCTTAAGTGTGGGATTCTTTTCATCTGCTGTGGAGAATACTTGACACGCAGAACTTTTTAATGTGGAAATATATATTTTTCCATTCTGAAAATGGTCTTTATTTCTTTGATGATTTTCTTCTCTACCTTTTCTTTTTAGAACACTTGTTTTTCAAATACTGAATTTTCTGAAGTGATGCCCTAATTTACTTATTTTTTGGTCTTATTGTACATTTCTTGTCCTTAATTTTCCTTTGAGATATTTCTTTATCTTTATTTTCCACCACGTCTATTGGGTTTCTTAATTTTGCTGTTATGTACTTCACATTGCAGGATGAATACTTGCTTGTGACTGCCTGATCTATCTCATTTAAATGTTCTTGAGAATATACATTTGTGTGTATCATGTGGTAGTCCCTCTTCTCTGAGGTGTTGCATCCCAAGACTCAGAAGCATGTTACTGCGGATTGTACTGAGCTCTACATATGTTGTACTCTGTTTTTTCCATTTACACACACACACACACCACACTGTATGACTTTAATAAAATAGCACTGTAAGAGTTTAATAACAAAAGATGGGACATTCTAACAATATACTGTAATAAACTTTCTTTTAAGATTATGAATAGCTTACTTGTGGAATTTTTAGTTTAATATTTGGGAGCCACAGTTAACTGTATAACTGAAAATGCAGTTAAGAGGAGAATGCTGTGTATATAGGTGATCAAAATTGAATTTTTAAATTAAAAAAATCAATCTTCCTCAAAATATTTCTTCAGATACACTTATCTTATTGTTCTTGCCACTTTCTGAAGTATTTCTTGAAGTTCTCTTTCATGTCTTTATTTGGTATGATTTTAAAACACCTGATGAGTGCTGCTGCTAAATCTCATCCAACACAAACGCAGGCTTATAAAAATGTGGGTTACCCTTATCCACTTTATTCACATGATCTGGCACCATGCAACTCTGGCTCTTCTTCAAAGTTAAAATGACCCTGAAAAGTAGACATTTTGAATAAATTATTGAGGTAGCCACAACAGTGCAACTAAAGATTCTCACAAAAGAGGACTTCGCTGCTTCAGGAAGCAACAAGAATAATGGGGTATGTGAGTTCAGAGTGATAGGGAATATCTTGAGGGAGGTTAATGGTAATGTATATTATTGCAATAATTTTTAAAAAAATTAAAACATTCTCTGTATTTGTTCATACCTCATATATTAGGAAATTTAAATAATAGAAAAGAATTTTTGATTGGTTTAGTAATAAGCATAGAAATTAAGTTGAAATACAACTGGAGAAGCTGGACATGGTGGAGCATACCTCTAATCCTAGCACACTGAGAGGCTGAGGCAAAAAAAAAAAAAAAAAAAAAATCAGTTTGATCCTAGCCTGGGCTACTTAGTGAGATTCTGTTTCCAACAAAAGTATAAAAAGAGAAGGAAAAGAAGCTCATTGCAAAGGCCCTGAATTCAATCTTTTGTACTTTCCCACACACACAAAAAAAAAACAGAGGGCTTATTATAGATTTAATAATTTGTCTTAGAGATTAGTCATGATAATTTTATTTTGAATTTTTTGTTTTTTAGTAATAATGTCAGAGTTGCCCTTCTTGTTTTGTTGTTTTGCTTTGTTTCATTTTTATATTGATACTTAGCTTTCATTTTTAGCTTTTTCAGGTACTTGATAATCCTTGGTTGTTTGCAGTGATTAAAAGTGGAGGACTAGGAAATGACTGAATGCCCAGAGTTCGTGTTGAATACATATAAAAAGGACTTTCATCTAGGGAAGTTTAGCTGGTTCATTTCTCAGAGAACCCTCTTCAGGTGAATAGCTTTAAACATTTCTTCTATAGTTGTTAGAGATCTTAGAAAAAATGAAAAGTGGCTCTTGGATCTTCTCGCTAGAGGGCAAGATTGGGTTGGCATGTTTTTGAAACCAAATGGCAGGGAAATGCTGAAGACCCATTTGGTATATGGCAGGATTTATATTAGGTATACGTACTCCTAATCCTTTTGTTTCAGTTTGACACCCAGTCACCAGCAGTTTCTTATTCTCTATTACAGGAGACCTGTTTTACTCCCCTTCCTGCCCCCAGAAAGTAAACTTCTAGTCATTTGCAAGAATGAAGAAAAAGATATTCATCCAGATGCATAGAGCAGTGGGAGACAACTGGAGGGCAATTTAAACCTCTAAATCTTTTTACTGGTATTTTAGTTGGGCTTGAAACAGCTGTACATGCATGTGCTTATGTGAAAGTCCTGGCTTTCTATCTGTGGCTCCCCAACATTTTGCATGGTGCTAACACGTGGTAGATAATGAATGTGTGAATGTTGAGATTAGTTGCATCAGGAAAGCTAAATAAAATATTGATTCATTACTCAATTTTAAGAGGATATAGAAATGAGTATGGAACTTCTTTTCAAGGTCAGAAGATAGCTTATATTATGCAAGCATGCATATAACATATAACTTTTACAGAAACTCAGAAATAAAGAATTATTCCTTAATGGGAATAAGCAAGGAAGGTTTCCTGAGGTGAAGGTACCATTGGAATTGGATCTTGACATGTGAACAGAAATTTGTTTGATTAACAAAGCAGGAAGAGCCTGAGGTGAAGAATAGTGTGGAAGCAGTAGGAGATCCATGTTTAAGATAAAGATTAAAAGCTAATTTGGCGCAGGATGTAGTGGTGCATGCCTATATACCAGCTATTTGAAAGACTGAGACAGGAGGATATTAAATTCAACACCAGCTTGGGCAACTTAGAAAGAAGACCCTGTCTTGAGATTTAAAAAAAAATTAAAAGGGCCGGGATATAGCTCAAGGGTGCTTTATTAGTGGTAGTGTCCTTAGATTCAATCCCCAGTGTGACAAAAATAAACAACTGTAACAAAAACTAATTTAAGGAAAGCAGTGGCTGTTCCTAAAAATTTTAAGCATGGAATATATAACATATACTCTAGGCACTAGTCAGAAACAAAGGATCATGGGTAAGAAATTGACCTAATGAAAATTTATTGCAAATTAGAGGACTCAAAGGATCACAGGGCAATGGAGGATATCTGGTTAGATCCTTTCTGTGTAACTTTGAGCAGTTAATTTGCTTCATGACTTTGAGTAAGACCTTTTACTTCTCTGTTGCTCAGTTCAGTTATGATAAAGGGCCATTTTTACATCAGATCCTCTGTATTTGGCTTACGGTGTTTTATGAGGATCAGATAAAGGAATACAGTTACAATGTAAGTTAAAATATCTCTTCCCAGGAGGTGATCACAGTGAGTGTGGGAGTAAGTCACATATTCAAGGGATATGTCAAAGGCCATCTCTGAAAGATTTGGTGTTTGGCCAAATATGAAATATAAACAGAAATTAGTGCAAGGTTATTCAGGTGTTAATCAGAGACATTTTGGGAATACATTAATGACCTAAGAAATGAATTTTGAAAAAAATGAGATAGAAAATTTAATTTTAATTGCAGTAAGTCAATTTTTAATTAGTATGATTTAAACTATGTCAGTCATTTTTGACAGTGCAAAAATCACAAAAAGTTTATATTGTTAAATTGTACAGAGCTGGAGAAGCAGCATAGCAGTTATAGCAGTTGCCTAGCAGGCACAAAGTCCTGAATTTGCTTTTGTTTTCTTTCTTTTTTGTTGTTAATGTTATTGTTGTTGTTGTTGTTTTGTTTTGTTTTGTTTTGTTTTGTTTTCAGACAGGGTCTCACTCTGTAGCCCAGGCTGGTCCTGAACTCACTATGGAGCCCAGGCTGGCCTTGGACTCATGGCAATCCTCCTGCCTCAGCCTCCCAGTTGCTGGGATTGCAGGTGTGCACCACCATGCCCAGCTTAGGTGGTGCTGGGGAATCCAACTTGGGTACTTAGTGCTTGTCTTAGTGCTTGCTAGGTAAGCAGTTTAGCCTCTGAGTCATTCCTCTATCCCCAGAGTCTTGAATTTGATTCCCCAGCACCACATAAGCTGAGCATGGTAGCACACGCCTGTAATCCCGGCACTCTGAAGGCTGAGACAGGAGGATTCCTCTGAGTTTGAGGCCAGCCTGGGTTACAGAGTGAGTTCAGGACCAGCCTGGACTGCAAAGTGAGACCCTTCCTTAAACAAAATAAATAAATATGTAAGTTAAGTAAATCTGTGGCAGTGTTTAAATATTCTTCTGCCATAACTTGGAAGCTGTACAGGAAATCATATAATTCAAAATGCCTGTACTCTCAGTACTGAGGAAGCTGAGACAGGAGAATTTCTGTGAGTTCCAGGCCAGCCTGGGCTACATAGTGAGTTCAGGACCAGCCTCGAATACAGAGGGAGACCCTGTCTCAAAAAAAAAAAAAAAAAATTAATACATGCAGTCATGTTATCTACAGTTTGAAGGAAAAAAATCTTTAAATTGTTTTTCTTGTTAAAATAGGTGCATCCAAAGCTAAATATGAAAATAATATTTTTTTTCATAAAATGTGATGATCTTCAAGTTTCATTTCTTTTTATGAGGATGTGAGTATTTTATTTTGTAATATGTGACAGTTTTTAAAACCAGAGATTCTGAATGCTTGGACAAATCCTGGTAAGTCTCACATGCTAATATCCACGTATATCTTACAGTAATGTTTTTGACAAAATGTATCATATAAGCATCAGTATTTCCTATGTTGGTACTCAGATGAAAGAGTTGACGCCATATCCCAGCACAAACCCATGCCTCTTTCCTTGGACAACTGTCACTATTGCTACTGCCATTCTAAGCTAGGTCCTTCTCACCTCTTTGGGTTTTTGGTTGGTTGGTTGGTTGGTTGGTTGGTTTGGTTTGGTTTGGTTTGATGTATGGTTTTTGGTTTCGGTTTGTTTGGAGACAGCATCTCACTCTGTAACTCGGGCCGATGTGCCACTATGCCCAGCTTATTTCTAGGGAATCTTGCCTCTTGAGTGCCTTGTGGTGTCCTGGACTGCCCTAAGTGTGCACATTTGAGCCCATCAGCCAGGTTAACTGCTTGAAACATATATAAACACTTTACCATTTCATCTGCCCGGGTGCTATTGTCCCATTGATCTTCATTTGCACACAAGTTCAAGGACAGAATTATTAACAGTCACAAGAGCAAGTACAGACCCCTTCTGAGAGCAAGCTTAGTGTGACTGCTGAAGTTGCTGGCCTAGCGCACTTGTATTACCATAACACAAGATGAAAGGGATGCTCAACTGCCCTTAAATTAGGCCCTTCAGCGCTTGCCTAAAATAAGCTGTCTGCTGTGGGGACCTGTACAAGTCAGACGCACGTGGTAGTTTTCATGTAGGTACTCACTTGAGTATTTTTAAAAAAGTATTACTCTAGTAAAGACTTGTTGGCCTCTGTAGAAGCTTTGTGGAGCCTAAACTCCGTAGCAGCCAGGACTGTAGCTTTGAATCAGTCTGGGTTCTAGGAGGCAGACTTATGAAATAGAGTTAAATCATTATCAAAAACTCTGTTGTTATGTTTTGTTGTTTGTCTTTATTAAATTACCATTTGTTTTATTACTTCTAATCTCTTGTAGTAGCTATTTCTGACCCAGGTTGCTTGACCAGTTATGTGTACATACATAATACATACAGACATACATACATACTGGTCCTCAGTACTAGGAACTAGAGCTTTGGCAGATGCTGGTACTTTTCTGTTTTCCCTTAATGTAGTACCTATGTGAGATTTTTAAGGAAGAAAATCAAGAAAAGTGTCTTCTATAATCCTACTTTTTTTTCTTTAGTTGTCAACAGTAGTTCTAGAGGAAGTCTAAATGAATCTCGTTCTTGTTAAAATGGACAGAGGTTGAAATAGTCAGTGTAAACTGAAGTTAAAGAAATCAGAGGTAGGACACAGACCTCTTTTGACAATAACTTACTTCAGCTCCTGTTTTTAATATGTAATTTGAGACAGGGTCTGACTAAGTTGCTGCATTGTACAAGCTGGGTTTGAACTTGTGAGCTTCCTGCCTCAGTCCCCCAAGGTGTTGAGTTTATAGGTTTGTGCCACCACACCCAGAAAGTATTTTAATTTAATGTAAACATCTAAGCATCAGGTGATGCAATGATGGAGATGAATATTAAGAAATGGTGTAATCACTGAACTCTGTGCTCAGGGTATTTCACCCCTACAACTCTTTGGAATATTTCAGTGTAATAGGCAGAAATTATACTAGCCTATAGTTTCCTAACAACTCTATATGATACTGTTTATAAAAATAGGGCAGTTTTATTTGATCGTTGTGGTTGACAGTAGCAACACAGAGATTGTGAACAATGTATTTCAAATGTGGGTAATTCAAGAGGAAGTTATGAATTTTGAAATTGAATAGTATAAGAAAGTTGTGACCCTCCCATCCATTAATATATAATATACTACATTTAATGTATGAATTTATTTTGGTGGAGAGTTTGGGTAACTGAAAATTTAGAGAAAGTTTAAGAAGTAGTTATTAACAAAAGTTCATTGTAGTACAAAATGATAATAAATAGACATTTTTAGTCATAATGACTAGAGTTGCTAGCTGTGTGTATACCTGGGTTACCTGACAGGAGCAAGAACTATAGCATCATCTTATTTTATGAACTCTAATTTGCATATTAAATTTTTCTTGCTAGTTACTTCTTATGACTTATCCTTTATCCATGACATATAATTTATAATGGCAATATCTTCTTTATTAGTTGAATGTAGAAAGGGTAAATAAAGTGGATTATCCCCTTAATGGCAAAGAAAGGGATTTGCATCTTCAGAATTAACTCACAGCTGCAGTGGTGAGCTGCCCTCTCCTGGTCATCTGTGCCATCTAGAACTCCCATAGGTCCTAAGGAAAATCAGAAGACATTTTGCCAAAGAAATAGATGTTTTAATGCCTTTGATGCCAGTGTTGCTCTGTTATCTTTTAGAAAAGGACATGGCTGACCAGAAAGATGGACCTTCTCTCTTCTTTACATTTTATCCTCATTCTTCCACTTGAGATTTGTACCCATTACTTCAGTCTTAATGGGTATTATTATTGTACTATCCTTTGTTGACCAAATTATTAACATTAACTTTGAGAATGTTCCTCACTGTATTTGTTCCCCTTGGTATAGGGAAGAAGGGAAAACTACCTTCAGAAAGGTGAATATCCAAGGTATTCTTTTCATGGAAGGTAATATTTCGTACATGTTGTCTTAAAGATGGGCATTGGATTTTCTCTGTTCCTGTTAAGAATTTCATCTTGACATTAATTTACTAATCTTAAAGACAGTGCTTATATTTTGATTCTTAAATCCTAATTTTTTATCTTCTTATTAAGTTCACCTTTAACTGGTTTTTGGACTCTAGCCTTGGTTATTTACTGGCCAGCATCAATTATGGTACATAACAAAACTTTAATATTAAAATATTGAGAAGAATACCTTTTAAAGTTTCACTTCTTTGTTGGAAGTAGCAAGCTATTCCTACATTTTTTTTTCTTGATTTACCAAGAGTTCATCAAAGTATGTAATTAATGTTTCTGTTAAGAATCATAGAGTTTTGATATATGCTATTTCTAAAGTTCACATGCATTTTAACAAATCAGTATATCTCATTTTTTTACTAAGGAAAGATACTAATATGTCTTCTAAAAATCCTACTGTTGAGATCAAAAGACTAGAAAATTTCAAACTTTTTTGGGTTTTAGTCATTTTTACCTTTCCTGTAGTTTTATGTAATTTATTTGCTTGGCAAATTTTATTGTGCCTTACAAATGTGCAGTTGGTGAAGACTGTAGATGCAAAAACTAATTTGGAGTATTTGGAGATTTTTTCCCTTTGAACTATCTAGAATTTATTTCTCTTTTCAAGTTGAGACAGAAAACCTAATCAGTTCTGAGACAATCAAAGATCTGATAAATACTTTAAATTACTTATAGAGCAAAATACTAACATTGTAATTATTAATTTAGAAAACTTCAAAATCAACTTAAAATTGTGGAAAGGTACCATTCACAACAGGGACAGTAGCTGAGTATGCTACTTCAACTTCTGAAGTCTGTGTTGTCTTAGTAAAGTCTGTAGAAGACTTAAAACCTGACTTTTTGATGACCATAGATAAATAAGAGCTGATGATTTTAAAGTTGATGTATGCCTTATACTTAAAAAAACTTAAAAGTAATAAAATCTCTGCTTGTCATTGGTGATGAAAATATTTGAATGTTGAACACTTGATTTTTTTTTTTTTACTTCATTATGCCACTTGCTAGTTATATGAAGACCTGCCCAGTGTCATCTTTTATAAAGTAAGGATGACATTAATGCCCATCCTGAATACTTGTGAAGATGAAGTAAAAAGAATATTAAAAATAATTTTATAAACTATGAAATGGCACACCATTGTAAAGTAGTATTGCTTACAAAATAAAAATGCACCTAATTTTTGCCAAGTCCATGACATTACTAATAGGAAAAAAGCGTATGTTAAGCCAGATTTAATGGGACACTGTTTTTTGTTCTCATAAACACCTGATTTCTGTGTCAAACCTGTGACTGGAAAGACTGTAACTTGCTTGTTTTGTGCACTGCAGTAAATTGTGTAAATTTCGTGCAACCCACTACATTTTCTGTTGTCTGTTTCATGCAGACTTGAAGTGAGAGGTGTAAATATTTTTCCTCATTAAATCTTTCCTGACTTTCCAGGTGGTAAAAGATTAGAAAAGTGGACATTTAAATTTTATTCTTTGTTTTCTTTTGTTTTGTTTTCTCAATCCAGGGCCTTCACACTGAGCTACATCCCATTCCATTTATATTTTTGATTTTGAGACAGGATGTTTCCTAGCGGCCAAGTTGTTCAGTCAGGACTCAAACTTTTAATCTTCCTGCATCAGCCTTTCAGAGTGCTAGGACTGCAGACCTATGCCAGCAGGCATAGCTTTTAACAGTTTTCTTATGTTTCTGGATATGTTTCCTCATAAGGAGATTACTGCCACAAATTTCAAGCATAACCAGATCTTTCATTTTGCTTAGGAACCTTTCAATATTATATGTTGTTTTCTTTAGTTCTCTCCATGACAATTAGGCTTCAGTGCTTTCATTAGAAACAATATTTCCTGTGAAAACAGACTATAAGAGCCATAGGCATAAGACCAGGCTTTTCTAATGTTTAAGTGTTAACTTAATGACAAAACAAGATTTAATCAGTGTATTTCTGGATTTGTATTTCTGAATTTATGTGTGTGTGTGTGTATATATATATATATATGACAGGATAAATTTGGTAGCCTAGGAAACCTATGTCCCATCAGGAAAGAAAACAGATGTTCTTCCTCCTGGTAAAGAACTGCAGCCACCCATTTAGCAATTATAAATCTCTTCCTCAGATAATACCCTGGAGATAGGGGTCTTTCGGCAGACAGGAACAGGTATCACGTGACTCAGTTTTTACTGCATAGTACTGAATCCTCTTAGATTTGCCTTCCTCTTTTCACACCTTCGGTATGAAAATATAAAAGATTCCAGTTTCAATCACATACATCTGTAGAACTAAAATGTTTACTTCCTGGCATCTGTGAGTAGGAGACTATCAAAGATCCCATCGCCTGCTTTCCCAATCCAGTCAATCACAAACAGTTGCTTCTAGCCATGCTTTTACTTACTAGTTTCTCATTTTAAATTGTTTTCATTGTAATTATATTACCCAAGTCTTGTATATGTTTCTCGTTTTTCACACTCCCACAATAGTCGAACCTCTTATCACTTATCTAGACTATAATAATAAAAAAATCTGTACTTGTGTCATGGCCTCTACCACTTCCTTCCACATTGCTATTAATCTAGTCATCCTAAATATATTTCATTATGGCTTTCCTATTTTTCTTAAGAACTTCACCCTGCTTAATAAGATTAAGCATAGTCTATTCAGCCAAAGACTAAATGCCCCTCAGTGATGTTTTCCTGGTCGGTATTTCTGACCTTCATATGCCATAACGTTCATTCTTATGAGCCAAACTGAATGATTCGGTTTTCCTTATTTCTGTCCTTTGCATATCCTCAAACCTGCTTTATCTTCTCAGATACCTTTCTCTTTCTTCATCCTTTTTTCAAATCTTAAAATCTCTGCATGTTCAAATCCTAGTTTTTCCTTAAAATACTACCATAGTTCTACTCCTTTAAGATCATATGTTGGAAGAAAAGAGTAGGAATTACTTCCCACAGCAGTATGGTAAAGAAACACTTTAATTCTTTTTTTAAAACTAAAAAGATGTAACCTTTACTTCTGTAGTTCTCTCAGGAAAACAGGAATGACCTTCCCAAATGCATGTTCTTAATATGTAAAATTTGATTACCTGTATAGTTATCAAGAAATGTTGATGTGTGACCAAAATGATCAATAGAGAGTGAACTATTTTAGGCAAACTGGGAAACCCAGAAGACCTAACAGAGAGACTTTAATAAATCATCAGGAGAGACAGTTCATGTTTCTGGGTATAAAAATTGGAAAATATATATTTACACTTTTGTTCTATCTTTAGCACTCCCTTTATGACAGACACTAAGTTTATTGTCGATATTGGATTCAGTTTGTAAAATACCTACCAAAGATAGTTGGAAGATAACTTGCAACTTTTTGATGCATACTGAATATGTGGGAATTTTATGCTTTTTTCCATTGGTAAAAACATTATTCATCAGTTAATGTGTTCTACTCAGTAGATAGCTTATAGGATCTGCCTATGCCTTTAGTTTATTCATTTAAACCTCATTTGAAAGGCTTAAGGAAATAGGTTACAAGATTCATTAATCATCAAAATTTCTTGGCCAAGGTCATATAGGATAAAAGACTATGATGATTATTTAGTTTGATGGTATGTTTTCATTCTCAGAGACAGCTCTGTGAAATGACATGAATCTTCTTAACTCAGTAGCCAAGACGATGTATACAGCCCTAGAATAACCATATTCTTTCATTCTCTTTTCCTTGAGTTTAGCATTTCCCTTCCTAGAAATGTTCTTGCCTTTTTGTGATTTATGTTAATCAAATTGCATCATCTTCAAGGTGAATATTTCCTCCTGATCACATCAAACCAAGTTTTTCCTTCTCTGAACCTGGTTGGCATTTCTTGTAGTACCATTCATTTAACTTTTATTTTTTCATGTATTAATTTCATCTTTACCATACTGAATATGTTACTGTGTTTTTCTGTTTGGCCAATAGAGCATTCAGAAGTTCCAGATTTAGTTGATGTTTATTTTTAAAATTTAAATTAAACTAAATTTAAAAAATAGTAAATTTCAAAAGTCATGAATACTTTCTTGAGCTATCCTACTCACATCGGAAAAATTAACAAAATAATGTTTCCAAAGCTGATCCTCTTATATTAAGCATGAAATTCCATCTTTGTCAATTCTGGCATTCAGTTCCAAGTAGGGTACGTTCATAGGTGATACTTAAATGCTGAAATTTAAAAGGTAAGTGAGGTGTCTGGGGATGTAGCCATGCACCAAGCCCCTAGGTTAAATTCCTAATGCTGTGCCTGGGAAAGGGGGAGATGAGTGAGAACTAACTGTTTTAAATGGTGGCGTGAACCATGTATTGAACTGGAAATAAATTGTTTAGAGATCCTCTTATGGAAGGGATAATGACATGTTTGCTGTCCTGGAGGAAGAACAATGTACCTTGAAGGTACAATGTAAGGGAGAACTTACGCAGTGAGATCAGTCTGAAAAAGCAAGTAAAGGTCCAAATTGCAGGCACTGTAGCCATGTTAAGGTTTTGGAAACTACTGAAATGTGTGAAGCGGTGGTTATAGGATCATGTTACATTTTGAAAAAAAAAAAAACTACTAAGCTTCAAGATAGAGAATGGTCAGAGAGTCTGCAGGAGATGCAGGGAGAACAGTTACAAGATTATTAGAGCAGTTTCAAGTTTCAGGAATGACATATTGGTCAGGTCAAGAAAGACTTTTCTGTGAATCATCAGCACAGTCAAGGAAGAATATAGAGCTGTGTTGTGTAAGCTGCATGTTGCTGATAAACACATGGAATGAGTCTGTTCTGAATTGCAGTGTGCCATAATCCGAGGATAGTGTAGAAAAAGATTTTTAAAGCATGTCATTAATCATATTTATGTTGATTACATGCTAAAATGATATTCTAGGTATGTTGCACTCAATAAAATTATTATTGAAGTTTTAATTTTTTTATTTGCTTAATGGGACCATTATGGATATATACATTTTTTTTTTCCTGGTACTGGGGATTGAGCTCAAGGCCTTTACACTGAAATATATCCTAGTCCTTTTTACTTTTTTTATTTGTTATTTTGAGACAGGGTCTCACTCAGTGGCTGAGTTGCCTAACCTGGGCTCAAAGTTGTTATCCTCCTTTCTTAGCCACCTGGAGTGCTGTGGTTGATTATAGGCCCACACCACTAGGCACAGCTAGGAAATTAATTTCATATTTTGATTATATAAATTTCTGGTAGACAGTATTGGTATAGAAAAGTTAATTTAGGATTGGGCCTTTAGATGTCCCAATATTTAATGTCTCTGTATTATCAAGTTAAATTGATATTTCCGTTAGAGAAGATTCAGATACACTGCATACATATTAAAGCTAAACTCTGAAAAGATATCTTAAGGAATTTTGCTTGCATCAACATATAAGAATTTTCTTTCCCCACCTCCTTCTAAAGAGGTTATCACTGAAAGTAGTGTTTATTAACAGCAATAAAGAAAAACTATTGATTTAATTTCTGTTTCTGAAGAAACAGAAAACTATTTCTGTATGACCTGAATTTTATTCAACTGTAATGCCAGTTGTCTGAATTGTACCTCACAGAGAGGAACTTTCACTGGGCACCATGCTGTATAGCTATAATCTCAGCTACTCCAAAGTCTGAGAAGGAGGATCACAGGTTCAAAGCCAGATTCAGCAACTTAGTGAGACTCTCTCAAAATAAAGTTTAAAAAGAAATACCTAGTGTTCTAGTTTAGCGATAGAGCACCCCTGGGTTCAACTCCCAGTACTACAAAACAACAAAAAAGACACAGAAGTGGGTTGTTTTCCTTCAAAGAAGGACTGGAGTTAACAAAAGGAAAAGGAGTAGTTTGAAACCAATATTTTTGCAACTCCTGATGAAATACTAAATTTAAAGAATTATCAATGGCAGCTAGTTTGATAAAAGGCAACCAGACAATACGCCTATTCAGAGAACACAGTGCTTACTTAGAAGAATTACTTCTAACTTGTAAAAATCAAACCTAAATGTGAAAATTATCTAAGTCAACTCTAACTTATAAGAAATTCAAAGACTGTAATAATGTAGTAAGCAAAATCCAGAATATGAGAAGCATCAGAATACTACTTCATTTTTTAAACAAAATATTGCAAGGAAAAGAAGGAAGTTGTTATATTAAAGAGAGAAAATAAGCAAGAGGAAAAACCCATAGATTCAGAGACTTAAATATTTATGTTTATAATGATCTTTAGGGATCTTGTATAATGTATATTATGTATTTATGAGATAATTATAGATATTTGAACACTAATATTTGATTATATTTCAGATTTTCCAGAAGGGTGAATGAATGAAAATACACATAGACATTACACAGGAAACATTATTCAGAAGAAAAAGTGTCACTAATGCAGAATTTACCTACAATATATATCTTTATATCAGAAGTTATGAGGGAAATTTTAAGGCTTATTCCCCTGATTTCTCCGCTTAGTTTCATAATTATCTGCTGAGTCTGGTGTTTTGACCAGTGTCTTAGTTACTTTCTTGTTTCTGTGCCTCAATACCCAACATCCACAACTGAGGGAGGAAAGATTTACTCTAGCCTACAGTTTAAGAAAGTCTCAGTTCATTCGTGTCTGCGCAGCTGGAAAATAATGACCTCACATGGTGGGGCCACAGCTGCAGCTGGAACCAGAATTCCTGGGCCAGAGATCCTTATAGCATGGTGGAAACAGAGAGAGGAGGGGATGAAGGGCAGAACCAACACATGTCCCTCCAGGTCAAGCCCACACCTCCACCCCTTCCAGCAAGGTCCCACCTCCCATCCCTAGACAGTATCCATAGTAGGAACATGAGGCTTTAGGGGGACACTCCAGATCCAATCCACCACAACCAGTAAACAGGCCTTGAATTTTTATGTAGTAAACAAAGTGTCTTTGTTTTATATGTATATGGGTATGCATTTATCTGATACAGAGAGTCAAGCCCAGGCCTTCACATGGCATCCCCAAACCTTTTTGTTTGTTTTTGTTTTTGTGAAACAGTCTCATTAAGTTGCTGAATTTACCCAACCTTGGCTCAGACTTGGTGACCTTCCCATCTCACCTTCCCCAAGTGCTCATAATAGGTTTGCACCACTGGGCCTGACGAATTCACTTTTTAATCTTTTCATCTTTATTTAATCTCAACATGCAACTTGTGTGAGCTTAGTGTTTATCATTCTTGCTAATTTTTAAAAAGTTACATTAAAACATACATAAAATATGTAAGGAAAATTACAAAGTGAGCACCTGTGTAACTGTTACCTAGGCCAAGAAATGAGACTGCAGTATGCTTAAAGCACATGCCTTCTCTAACACATGTATCACCCTTCCTGTTCTCTATCTCCAAAGTTCATGTTCATTATTCTGACAAGTAGGAAAATTATTTATTGTTTTTTGCTTTTTAAGCCTTCTTAAAGCATAGTTCTCTTTACCACCTGTGTATTCTTTCAGTATACATTATGTATGTACAATATTAGTTTCCACATTTTCAAACTTTATGTAATTGTACTGTCTTATAAGTATTTTCCTGAATTTCTCTTCAGTCTGCATCCCATTTGTAAAATGCATTCATGTTGATATCTGTAGCTCTAGTTTATGCATTTTTAACTACTGTATGATTGTCCTGTGTGGCATAACAGTGTTTTAGTCAGTAGCAGACCACATCTATAATGGTGAGCTGTAAGCATATGAGGCAAAAACTGTTCGTGTACCTCATAATACCATTGTCATAGCATAGTACAACACGTTGCTCAAGTATTTGTGATAATCTATATGTAAACCTAGTACACTGCCTGCCAGTCAGGTGAAAGTATTGCACATATAATTATCTACAGTAAATGATACTTTATAATGATTTATGTATTTTAATAATTTTTCATTCTAGAGTACATTTCTACTTATGTAAAAATAATGTAAAGGTTAGAGGTGTGTCTCAATTACTTTTTTGTTGCTGCAACTCAATATCCGACATCCACAGATTTAAGCTAGGAAAGGTTTATTTTCACTCACAGTTATAGAAGGTCACAGTCCATTCAGGGGCGGCTGGCAACAGTGGAAGTACATGGCAAAGGCAGAGGTGGAGGCAGCTCCTCATGACATTACAAACAGGAAGCCAAGTCACGGCAGGTTGAGTCTAGTCTTTCAAGGAAGACAGTTAACAACTTACATATCCTTCCAGGTCTCATCGCAGAGATGAGCCCCTCATCCAGGAGTGGCAATCCCCCACTACACTCCTGTAATCCAGTTTATGTGCCTGTAATCTACCCCTACAGACTAGGCCCAAATATCCAACAGCATATGATTCCCATAGACAATCCATAACAACCAAATACATGAGACTTTTGAGGGACATTCCAAATCACAATAAGGTGTGACTCAGTGGTAGACTACATGCTTAGCATGCATAAGGCTATCTCAAGTGCTACTAAAAACATTTACTATAAAACACGATGCTGTGTTATAACAGCAGTAGTCTCATTCATCTTGTGATTACATCAAGAGACTAAATCAAGTGTTTGACCTATACTACCTATGTTTGTAAAGTACACTCTAATACGTTCACATTAGAAGAAAGGTTCTTAGTACTACTACTTCTCAGAACATGTCCCCATTGTTAAGCAATGCACAATGTGTTTCTGTTTATGACTGTGCTTCCTATGTCCCTATTCTCTTATTGATGGACTTTTTAGGGTGTTGGAAGTATTTTGCAGTGATAACAAAGCTACTGTGAATATTCTTGTGCATATCTCCTGGTGCTTGTACTTAAGGGTTTCTCCAGGGCAAGAATTGGCAGACTGCCTGTCTTTGTAGCTAAAACATTAATGAAACAGCCATACCTATTTTTGTAGGTACTGCCTATGACTACTTCAGCCTATAGTGGCAGAGTTAAGCCCTTGAAAAAGACCTTGTGGCACACAAGCGTAAAATGTTTACAACCTGGCCTTTTGAGGAAACTTTTGCAGACTCATGCTTCAAAGTACAAATTAAGGAGCAGAATTACTAAATTGCAACCTTCAACTTTAAATTCTGTGTATCCTGTAGAAACTATTCTGAGTTCTTGTTCATCTTTTCTTTTGCAGTCATATTTCATTGTTTTTATTGCTGTTTCTCTGATTTCTAGTGAAACTAAAAATCATTTCAGGTGTTTGTGAAATCTTCCATTTTTCTTTCATCTTTTTCTCAGTTTTTATCTTTGGCTGATTTTTCCAATGTATTTTCTTTTTATAGTAAGCATTTTTTATATGTTCCGAACATGAATTTTTTTTTTTTTTTGGTTATATACATTATCAATGTTTCCTCTTGAGACAGAATCTCACTAAGATGCCCAAGCATGGCTCAAATTTTGGATTCTCCTACCTTGGTCTAACTCAGGTGCTAAGATTACAATGAAGCACCATATGCCTACCTACCTTGTCTTTTAATTTTTCTTGATGATGTCTTGAGAAATACCAAAACACTATTTAGAATTAATTTTGTTCTAAAAAACAAAAACAATATAAGACATACCTACATCCTTTCAGAGTTATTATTTATATTCTATTTGCTTCATTAATCATTTTTGTAATTGCCCACTGTCCTTCATTTGTGTGTGTGTTTGAATTTGCACATACACACAAAATTCTGAACCATCTGAGGTTAATTTAGGTATATTATGCATGATTTTATCTAAGAGTATGGCATAAATATTCGTAAGCTGTGTGGGATATTTTTAAGCAGCACTTCAGGTTCTTTTTCTGAGTTCCTTGTGTGTACCACAACCCTTCATCACTACTGTCTCCGGTGCTACGGTTTGGATCAGGAGTGTACCCTAAAAGCCTCATGTATTTGGAACTGTGTGCTGTTGGGAGGTGAGACCTGACTGGAAGGGGTAAATATTTGAGACTTGATTTGGCGGGATTGTATCAGCTTGTTGAGATTGGGTGCCCAGGGCAGAACTTTTAGGTATATAATGTTGATTTATGGGCCAGGAAGTGAAGGAGGAACAGCTACCCTCAGTGTGGAGGGCCCAAGTGGCAATTTGAAGTAATTAAAGGAAGGAAGAAGAAACATCGTGCAGCTTTTTTTTCTGGGAAGGCTCTGGAATTGCCTCAGTCTTCTCACATGGCTTGCTCTTCTTGTTGGAGCTTTGCTTGACTTGTGTCTTCAGCCTCTGCCAAGTGCTTCCACCATTGCTGGATGCCTCTGTGTGGATGTGTGAGACCTTCTGAAACTGTGATCCAAAATAAATCTCTCTTCCCTTAAGTTGTAAATGTCAGGTATTTTGTCCCACAACAAGGAAGTAACTAAGACAAATTGTAACGTGTTCATTTTGTTCATCCCACTGCAGCTCAGTGGTTTGTAACATTTCTTGGATTTTTATCTTTTGTTTGAATGTGATGATCCGGACTGCCTGAAGTTCCTTTACTTATGTGTCATTCAGTTGTGTGTGTGTGTGTGTGTGTGTGTGTGTGTGTGTGTGTGTGTGTGTGAAGAGAACACTTTATTGGGAAAATTACAGAAGGGGAAATGAAAATAGAAGGGAAAGAAAGAGGATAAAGCTTCTGCTAGTCAGAAGGGGGATCTGGAAATTTGGATTGTCCCAGTTACGTATTACTTATTCAGTGTTGAATATGAATGATGATATGGTTTGGATCTGGAATGTTCCCCAAAAGCCTCATTATATTTACATAATACTGTGGAATAACTATTGAACTATATGCTTTTAAGATTTGTGGCCTGGTACAAACAGATAGATTATAGGCTTTGGACATGTGGCACATTACTGGGCAAGTAACCTGGAAGGAACGAGTCCCTGGGACTTGACCTAAAAAAGGAAAGAAGGGATTATTGGAACAAGATCTGAAGATACATGCTAGATCCACTTCTTTTCTCGCTTGGCTTCCTGTCTGCCATACCCCTGCCATATGCCCATAAATGGGATGAGACCCTCTGACCCTCTGAAACTGTGAGCCAAAATAAATCTTTCCTCCCTTATTTTGTGGATGTTCTGTCACAGCAACAAAAGTAACTAAGACTGATGATTTTTGGAATCTCTTCTCACTGTAGCAATCTCCTATGGGTTTCAACCAGTTTTATCACATATACATTTTATCTTGATTTTTCTTATAATAATTTTTGTTACCTTTGTTTTTAGAATTATTATGGTTTTATTTTTAATGGTCCTAGATATTGAATTCAGGGCTTCACATATGTTTTTGAAGAGCTCATTTCAGAAGATTTGCTATTAAAAATTCTGTCCTGAAAACAAAGAACAGAACAGAGTTAAGTTTTGGTTTCTGTAGAGAATAAGTAGAATCAGTTCATTTAAAATATACTTATGGAACTTTCTGCCTTGCATATAGCCTCAAGCTGACATAAAAACCAGATTTCCAGAAAATAAAATATGAAAATATTCCCCAGCTCTATATAAATATATCCTATACTACAAGTAATTGTATTTAATGTCTCATTATGAAAGGCATGCTTCGTTTTACAGTGTGGGGTGTGGGAATTTGCACACATATGCTTTTAATTTTTTTTGTGTTGAAAGAAATTGAACCTGTTTCTTACATATTCTGAGAAAAATGCTATGCCTTTACCCTTGAGAAAGCATTTGAGGACTAAAAGTTGTTAAGACAAGGAAATACAGTACTTAAATTTGACTATGGACTATAGCTTAAGCATATTCATATTTAATAATGGCTTCCCAGTTGATCTCTGTAACCAACCTAATTACCTGGCAGGCTTCATCTAGGCTAAGGATGTTGAGAGAGCTATGTCACAGAAGAACTGAATCATAATCATTTTTGCTTTTTAGGGTAAATATTCTATACTGTTTTGCATTAACATTTTACATTTTAATAAAGATATGTTCTTCACCCCTATTTCAACATCTAGCTCTTAAGGCCTCAGAATTCAAACTTCCAGTTTTCAAGTCTTTTTTTCCTATCGTAAGCCATTGAACAACTGCACCATAAACATCTTACTTCCAGTGTTTTCAAAATAAAATTTGGTAACTGGCAGCATCATCTTCACCCTCAGGACTTTGAAACCTTGCCAATAGAAGCAGAATATGCCACTCAAGTTATACCTCAGAAGTTGGTAAATACTGTTTAGTGGATAAGAAGTTTTAGTTTTTCAAGATGTAAGGAATTCTGGAGATGAATGGTATAGATGGTTAATGCTGATGTGAAAGTACTTAATGTTTTTGAGTTATGATACTTAAACATGGTAAAACCCAGACATTGTAGTACATATTTATAATCCCAGTGCTTTGGAGGCTGAGGCAAGAAGATTGCAAGTTTGAAGCAAGACATGTCTCAAAAAAAAAAAAAACCCTCAAAATAAAGTTTAAGATGATTATGTTTTCCTGTATTTTTTCATAATTAAAAAAAAGCTTAGGGCTGGAGAAATAGCTCAGCAGTTAAACTCTTGCCTAGCAAGATCAAGGCCCTGAGTTCATTCCCCAGCACCACATTAGCCAGGCATGGTGGTGTACATCTATAATCCCAGTACTCGAGAGACTGAGGAAGGAGGATTGCCATGAGTTGGAGGCCAACCTGGCCTACACAGTGAGTCCAGGACCAGCCTGCACTGCAGAGCAAAAGCTTATCTCAAAAAAAAAAAAAAAAAAAAGTTTAAAGAGTTGGCTTTGTGAGGGACTAATGGTCTTTCTCCGGGCTGTAGCCCTTGCCTGGCATGCAGGAGGCTCTGTTTTTGATACTCAGAACCCAGAGGGAAATGTCCTTTTCACAGTAGTCATTCTAACCAGAGTGAGATGATATTTCCCTGCAGTTTTGATTTTCACTTTCTTGCTAATTATTATATTGGGCATTTTTTCATATTCTTCTTGGTCTTTTGTTTATATATCATCTGAGAAATGTCTGGATAGGTCACTTGCTCATTTTTAAAATTGGGTTATTTGCTCTTTTGCTATTGAGTTCATTATATTTTTGTTTATTAATCCTTTGTCAAATGAGTAATTTGCAAGTATTTTTTCTCTTTTCGTGCTTGTCTCTTTGCTTTTATTTCCTTTGCTGTGCAGAAGCCTCGTAGATAATCTCATTTGTCTGCTATTGCTTTTGTTGCCTTTGCTTTTGGGATCTTATCCAAAAAGACAGCTTTGTACATACTAAAAAAGGATAAACTAATTACCAATGCTGGTAATTATGTGTATAAAGGAGAACTCTCATAAATGGGTGGTGTGAATGTAAATTAGTACACCGATAAGGAAATCAATATAAAGCTTCTTCAGAAAACTGAAACTAGAACTAACCAGAAGACCCAGCAATTTCACTACTGGGTATATATCCAAAGGAACAAAAGTGTGTATGTCAGAGAATAAGAGATGTACTTTATTGGAGCACTGTTTACCATAGATAGGATACTCAACTGAAGTATCTATTAAAAGATGAATTAAGGAAATATATATATATTATATATTTCTATATATCCCAATGTGGGTATATATACATATATTTACAGACAATGTAATATTTATTCAGTTGTAGAAAAAATGAAATCCTGTCATTTGCATCAACATAGATGTAATCGCAGAACATTATATTAAGTTAAATAAACCAGGTAGAGGAAGAAGTACTGTGTGTTTTTACTCATGTGTAGTAGCTTAAAAAGTTGGTATCAGAAGTGGAATATAGGAAGTGGTCTTTCGAAGCTAGGAAAGATAGAGATAGAAAGGTTGATAGAATTGGATAATGAGTGCCAAAATAGGTAGATGGGAAATAAGAGATTTAGTACCAGAAATAGTAACACAGAAATGTGACTGTAGTTTACAAGCTGTTGAATTTCCCAAAGTAACTGGAAGAGAAGAGTTCAGAGGTTCCCAACATAAGAGAATGCTGATTACCCTGATTTTATTATATATCTTATGTATACATACCAAGTTATCATATGATAACCCCTCTGTGTGTGTGTGTGTGTGTGTGTGTGTGTGTGTGTGTGTGTGTGTGTGTGTGTGTGTGTGTATGATAAAAATTGAAAAGAATGATTTATTTTTAAATGTTGGTAAGAGAAGTAAAACAAAAATGCCTTGAATCCTTGTTTATGAAAATGACATGGGTACTAGAAGCAAAGTGCATTTTACTCTTTATTTGAAAGCTACCAGGGCTGGGGTGTAGCTCAGTAATTAGAGTGCTTGCCTAACAAGTGCCACCTGGACGTGGTGACACATGCCTGTGATATCAACACTTGGGATGCTGAGGCAGAAGGATTGCTGTGAGTTTGAGGCCAGCTTGGGCTACCTAGAAAGTTCAGAACCAGCCTGGACTAGAAAGACAGACCTGATCTCAAAACAAAAAAAGAAAGAAAATACCTGCCCTAGTTGGTTGCTTACAGACAACACTGAGTAAATATAATATGTGAACATGTATGCAGGATATTGAAAACAGTAATATTTTTATTTCATCGGGTATAGAAATAAGGTTATATAAAGATACATACCCCATGTATATCTACTGTATTTTAAAACTCATAGTCATGATTTAAAAGATGTGTATAATCAAAATTAAGTCTTAGGGGAAGACAGTCTCATTTTCCTTATTTTTATTTCTTATTTCAAGATTTCACGTTTCTCTATCTCCTAATACCCTTAACAAATATTGCCATTGTTCGAAAATAGAAAACTTTAAGATGGGAAAAAGAATTCCTTCTGTTTGTCCGTCTTCATTTTAATTTTTTATATAATAGGGAATAATTTGACAGGACTCTGATTTAGTTTACTCCTTTCCCATTGCTACTTGAATGATTTACTTTCATTTGAAAATGTTCTTCATAATCACTTTTTTGTAATTGTATGAGGATACAATTTTGTTATAGACCCTGCAATTATAGTAGTAATGGTGATATAAAAGAAAAACAATTCTGACTTAAAAATTACCAGAAGGAGTTTTCAAGTTTATTAAACAGAAATGACAGTTGGTTTAGTTATCAAAATAAACTCTGACCTGCTAGATTCTCAAGTTCTACATTGTGCTTGAATTTTCCATTGGGAGTGAAACATTCCACTGTCCCTTTTTGCTGTTTAACTTAAGCTGCAGTGAACACTAAGAGAATGGCCCTGTGGCTGAGCTGCTTATTTTTTTTTTAATCTATTCATTTTATACTTTCAGACAGATTTTTCCCTGGGGTGAAACAAAGGTTAACTGAAATTTCTTCTGTTGTGTACCTGAACGAATCAGCAGTTCGAGAAGGAAATCCTATTGATGGGCCAAGAGAGTGACAGGCTCTATTTAAAGAATTCCCCCGACTGTGTGGTAGACCAGCCATGCCATGAATTTAACTGTTCCTGTGGTCCCCATACTTGTACCCACCAAAGAGAGAGAGAGAGAGAGAGAAAGCGACTTTGTTCTGCAAACGTTGCCCTAAGCTTTGAAAACCATGAGCCATTGAGTTTTATGAATTCAAGTTAGACGGCTACAGAGGCCAAGACTCTAGGGGAACAATATCTGAAAGGGAGTACTCAAAAACAGGTAGAAACTGTTTAACTGTTTTATTTCTCTGTATTTATACATATTTATGTATGTTTATACACACACCAAAAAAATTTTTAGGAACTGTGCCTTTTTCAAATTTTGCATGCTTATCCCTAAGTATATTTTACAGTAACATTTCGTAATTTTTTGACTATAACAGAAATGTAAAAGTTTTTTGTTTTTTTGCATAGCTTTATGCTCATAAAAATATTCTGGTTTTGATGAGACATGTATTAGAAAGGAGAGTAAACAGCATCAGTTTAGAAGGTTTTTTTTTTTTTTTTTTTTTTAATGAGGCTTTATTTTAGCTCAGTAGAAGCTTTCCTGTCAGGGGCAGCTCATGTATTTTGTATTTTTTCCTGTTTAAGGGAAGCTGCTTTAAATATGAAAAGATGGTATCTTGAGTTGGATTAAACATTCTTAATTCATGTGTATTTAGCCTCAGGACTTGTGAGCCTTGTTGAAAAAATCCAACTTTAAACCCTGCCTAGTAGGCCTCAATAGTGCTTACTGCATGGGGATTTAAATAGTCATAGTCTGTTTTGGGGGGGTGAAAGTTAGTGTGTATTCCCAGGGGGCAGGAACTGTTTACATTTCTAACAGATATTTCATATGCATTTCTGTATACAAATTTAGAATTTAATTATTTTAAAAATTTCTTTTCTTATTGAAGCCTTGATTATCAAGTTACTTAAATATATTTTCTCGAGTATGGATGGGAATTAAGGAGATTTTGGAAGACACTTGAATTAATAAAGAAAATAACCTAGGTATCAAGTTAGTTGATTTTTATCTGCAGACTTTGAAAAAATAAATTCTTTTTAAGTTAATTCTTGAAGACAAAAAACAAATAGAAATTTGTCTTAGTGATTATGCAGTGGCTAGATTCTTGGCTCACAAATGAGAAACTGAAGTCCAGTGCCAAAAAAAAAAAAAAAATAGTACTCAGTGTGATTTGAAAATTAGTTCTCAGTTTATCCTTAAGTGTTTCCTTGTACATAATCTTACCTCTCTTATTCTGAGATGACATTTTAAAAATAACTCCTTTTTGTTTTCTTCTATTTTGTGACTTTTTATTTCCTTATTTTTTTTTTCTATTTTCTTCTTATTTTTCTGTAATGGTTCTACTGAAAATAGATTGAAGCGCTATATGAAGAACATGCTTTTGGTAAGTGGATTTGTCCAAGTAGCACACTTGACCTATAAAGGGCTACATCTTTAATGTTACTTTTAAGAATCAAAATTGTATTTATATTTGCTCTACTAGTTGAGCAAGCTATAAATTAATCAAATACTCTTTAGTTGCTACTGTCTAAATAGAAGTTAACTGATGCCATTGATACCAACTGATCTTTAAAAATAAATTAAAAATAATTGAAAATTTTTAAAGACAGTTTTATCAGGAATATTCTTTGCAGCACGAAATGGGAATCCAAATAGCTTTTTCAACTGGTTGTCTGTGTAATATCTAAGTTTTTCTCCAAAAACTATGAATCATCTGGTGCCATATTAGAAAGCACAAATTGTGAAGTGATGAGGTACCAACTTATAGCTGATGCATATTGCATTTGTGGAGAGACTCCTCAGATAGCTATCTTTATTGTCTCCAATTTTTTTAATTCTCTTTTTAGTTCAGTCAAATTTTAACATCATCATTCCATCCAAACATCAATCATCAGAATCAGCAGTGTCTTTTACTAAATCTAAGGGTCCAATCTCAGCCTTTCTCTTGCCTGACCTATCTGTGGCATTTACCACAATGGATTCTTTGATCTTTTCAAGGCATACTGGCCCTTTTCCTCAATACCTTTTTCCCCTTTCCTTCTAACTCCTTCTTTTCTCTTACTACATTCAGTCCCTTAAGGGCTCTCTCATCCAATCCTATTCTAAATATTTTCTGTATGCTACAATTGGCAAATTTTTATTTCCAGTTGAGAGCTGTCTCCTGAACTTAGATGTCCAGTAGCCTACTCCTTATCTTCATTTGAGTTATTGAAAATCTAACCCATCACAAACTAATTTCATCGTTTCTTCACTACTGTTCTTTTTCAGATTTTAGTCGTAGTAGTTCTGTCCTTTTAATTGCTTAGATCAAAAAACATGGAAGTCATCCTTGGCTGTGTTTTGTTTTTTTGTTTTTTGTTTTGTTTTGTTTTTGTTTTTTGGTTTTTTTTTTTACATTCATAGCCAGTTCAACAGATTTTGTTAGCTTTATGCTCAAGATGTATTCAGAATTCCTCCACTTCTCAGCACCATAGCTCCATCCTGGTCAGAAGTGCTTTGATTTGTTGGCTTAATTATTGCAGTAGCTTCTTAACTGGTCTCTGTTCATATACTTTTTCTCCCTATCAAGCTTTCATTCTTAACAGAGTGATTCTTTATAAGTCAGATCTTTAACTCCTACTCTCAACACTCCAGTTATATTTCACTAACAATAAAAGCCAGAATCCTTATACTTTCTTATAAGACCCTTGATAAATCAGTACTCCTGCAGGTCTTTGATTTTTTTTTTCTCCCTTTCATTCACTCTGTCTTAGCCACACTGGCTGCTCTCTTGTTCCTGAAACATCAAAAATATTCCTACCTTAAGCATTTTGCCTTGGCTATTTCTCATGTCTAGAATGCTCTTTTCCAAAATTATATAGCTAATTCTCTCATTTGCTTTAAGTTTTTTCCTAAATGAAGTCTTCTTTCCACCCTGTGTATTAATAAAAATGTGACACATACCCAACATGCTCAATTTTCATTACCCTGCTCTACTCTTTTAAATTCTAAAGCACTTATCCTCTAACATTGCCATTTACTTGTTTATTGTTTCTTCTGACTGAAATGACATTATTTTTTTCTTTCCTAGAAGCCTTCTGAGGAACTGAGGAAAAAGCTTTTCCTAATATAATAAATTGTGTCATATCTCAGAATTAACTATATAGGTCATTGAAGTCTTTCATAAGTCTAAGATGCATCCTAGTGTTCCTGTTTTTGCCATATCTTGAAACATTTTACTATTTCATCATCCTAAGAGTAATTTAATCTTTACCACTATTCCCATCTGTGCTTTAAAAAAAAAAAAAAAAAACAGGAAAAACAGAAAAATAATGGAGTTGTTTAGGAGAATGATGCAATAGTGCAGTAAGTCTTCCCTGTTGTAATTATTCTCCATTTTTCATAGTGTGTTGCTCAAAATATTGCAGTACTTTTCAAGCATGTGTAAAAGAAGTTTGGAGATTCTATCTTTATAGTTTTTTCAAGTTTTCATTGAACAAAGTTGAGCTCAGAATATTATATTCTACCCAAAATGGCGTGGAAAGCTGACAGAAAATGTTTTTGCTGTTCTTAAATGAATCAAAAGAAGATGAATACAAAACAGGAAACAATACCTAAACTCTAATGATATGATTAATTGGAACTTTTTTTGTGGTACTTGGGATCACATAGAGGGTCTTCACTCTGAGCTACATCCCCAGCACCTTTTGTTTATTTGAGACATTATTTCCCTAAGTTATTGTCCACTGGAGGCTTGAACTTGTGATCCTTATGGCTTAGCCGCCCAGAGTTCTGGGATTACAGGCTTGCACCATTAGGCCTGGCTGAACCAGATTTTTTTTTAAGTCAGTGTCTCACTCTAGCCTAGACTGGTCCTGGACTCTGTGTAACCCAGGCTGGCCTTTTCACAGCAGTGCTTCTGCCTCAGCCTCCCAAGTGCTGGGATTACAGACGTGGGCCACCACACCCAGCTAATCTTTATGTAGCATTGGCAGATTTTTTTTGTGTGTGTGTGACAAGTTCTCACTCAGTAGTTCGTGTTGGCCTCAAACACACAGCAGTTCTCCCGCCTCAGCTTGCTGAGATTATAGGCATGTGCCACCACACTCAGCTTATGTGGTGTGCTGGGGAGTCAAACCCAGGGTCTTGCACATGCTAGGCAGGTGCTGTAACCTCCGAGCTACATTCTCAGCCCCAGTGTTCTTTCACCACTGAATTGTGCCCCCAGCTCCTGAATTAGGTCTTTTAAGCAATTCTCAGTCTATAATTTTTCTGAAGATATAATAAGTGAATTTCTCAAGTGAAGAATAGATTTCTGAGTAATTCTCATCTTGCTAGTTTTATCACAGAAAGCTTTTGTCACAATAGTTATGACAGGAATGTGGGCCATCCTGCTTTTCATAGGGGATATTTGGTATATTTCATACTTTATGATTTTTGTGGTGGTTTGTATCAGGTGACAAGTGCTGAAAGCAGTTCTATATGCAGGTGTGACTAGAAGGAAATACCTGACCCAAAATTAAAAGCAACATTTTGATCATTCTGATTGGTGTTTACAAATGTAAAAGTGAAATTTTTTACAGTAATGGAACAAAGATATATTTGAAATCTGATGTAAATATTTGAAGAATGGTTTGGTCCAAGTCATGTATGACAGTTGATGACCTGTTCATTTATTCCAGGATTTTGCCCATTTCAGGTATTCATTTTCAGCTTTGAAATTAAGAATATATGGGTTAAATTTTTCAGTTTGCAGTGGTTAAGTTCTTAATATTTCTAGTGAAATGTTTATTATCACTTTATTCTTCTGTAAGTTATTTGAGAAATGACTTAAATTATTAAAAGGGCATTGGACCTGTGTGATCAACGGCAGTAACTGTCTTTCTTATTACAACGCAGGAAGCAAGTAATGAAAAGGCACTAGAGATCCTGACTGGGATCTGTGCCTTCTAGGGAGATGAAGTGCTGGTGTCTGACATAGGAGTAAGTAGGTTTTTTCAGGACAAGTAAATGAAACAACTAGACTACTATTAAATTCAGAAATATCAAAATGTTATATAAAAAGAGGAAAATGTACTGCTATATAGGCATAATAGGAATTGAATATTAATTTGAAAATAGAGGAGGGAGGAAAAAGAAATTCAGATAGAGTGTTATAGGAGAGGTAAATCCATAAACAGCAAAATGAACATTATATAGAAATATGCAGAAAACATCAAATTAGCTAAAGGATTAAAAATAGTTGCCTCTGAGGAGTAAAGTTTATAGTACTAGGAGAGGAGTACTAAGGAGGAGACCTATTATGTTTTCTCACATAGTGTTTTAACATTTTTAGCTATTCTATGCATGTATTTATTAAAAATTAATAATAAAAATGAAACTATGGATTTAAAGAGGAATGAAATTGAAGGACCAGGGACACCACAACAATCTTAAGATTTGAGATGGTGAATAAACTCTGGAAAGGAAATTATTGCCTTGGAAATTATTGCCAAAGTATTTCCCTGGAAAGAGATTTTTGAAAGAGTATATTACAGAATTATAAGACCTGGGCTTTTTGAGTAGCAGATTTATTTCTTGGGTTTATTATTTATTGGATAACAGCAGTACTTACTGGGTTGAGATGTTTGGACTTTAGTAACAGTAGAAAATGTATTTGAGCCTATTTCAAGTGAAGTTGAAAAGAAGAACTTTGCAATATATATGTTAATATATATGTTATGTTTATAATAACATTTGTAACATTCTATACACAGTTATAATTATAAGACACTGCTTAGTTGATCTGAGATCTGAAGAGTGATTTGAAGCAAATCCGACCCAAAAAAATGATAGCAAATTATTTTGGAGTGACTTATTTCACCAAAGGGAATGAGCATAGAACCAAATATTAGAGAAAAGGGAAAAGGAATGGAAAGGAGATCAAAAAAGAAGTTAAAGAAATGAAAAGAGATGATTAAAAATATTAATTCCTTGATTGCTAGTTATTGGCAAGTAAATCTTCTCTAGAACCTTTCTAAAAGTAGTCTCTGGCCATGGTGGCATGTACCTCTCATCCCACACTATGGGAGTCTGGGGTATGAAGATACAAGTTCCAAGCCAACCTGTGCTGCATAGCAAGATCAGGGCTGGCCTGAACTCTACATATAATGAGACTTTGTTTAAAAAACAAAAAATGGATAATCAAAAAGAAGCTTCTTGATTATATTTAAATGTATCTTATTTGTTCTCAATATTTAACAAATAGTTAAAATATCCATATGATAAATTTTCTTTTCTGTCTTTGTTACATAGAGGACTAGAAATAGGAAACAGGCACCTATAATAGATATCTTTAAAAGAAGAACAACTCCCACAGTCCAGTCTAGTAGCTGCTGCTTTTCCCTTTTATGTTCTTGTTACTTGGTACAATTTGATGGTCTTTAAAAAAAAAAAAAAAAAGAATTTCCTGAGCACATAATTCATTGATGGAAACTTTGGGTCATAAGGAATATAGAGGAAAATAATTGTGTCTCTTTCCCTCTGAGGATAGACAAAGGCCTTTATGTGATAACTTTTTAAAAAACTCTTTATAACTCAGTGCAAAGCACCTGTATTTATTTCCTCTTTCTTCTTCCTCCTTTGTCTCTAAAAAAAGAAAAGTCAAATCTCCATTTATCTTTTACACATATTTTAAAAATATAAGTTGTTTCTGGTAAATTTAATATTTAAAATAAGATGAACACTTTGGTACTTTCTTGCAAATACTTCTGTTAAAGTTTGATTTATTTAGACTATCACCACCTATATCATACAAATTTTTAATGACTGAGATAGTTTTGTGCTCAATGTTAGAATGAAGCAGTATAAACAGGAGAAAACCAAGACAGAAAAAAGAACAGTTTGAGAAGAATGCAGTCAGTAAAATGGCTTCACCCCCAGGAGATTTGAATGTGGCATTGTGTGATTTTTAAAAGTTTCCGTTGAAATAACAGATGCTGCTGATGAAGTTGGGAATAGTAACTTCATTTGTGGCCTTTTCGGTTGCCTATTGGAATGTAGAGAAGCCCACATGGAAATCTGGTAAAGTTAGGCTCAAGAAAGGATACACATAAATAAATATCTGGCAGCTTCATCTTTGTGGTGGTCTTTGACCCATAAACACAGGTTAGGTGTAGGCATGATTATCATAAACACACAATTATATTTTATGTAGTTATTATGTCTGCCACAGTGTTAACATTCAGTAGTGGTGATTTTTTTCAAAGAGATTTTGTTAGGCTTTGTTTTCGTTTGTGTTGTGTTGTGTTCTTAGAGTTGCTTGCTACAAAAATTCTGTGTTGTTTTTCTGGCCACAAAAATTGTCTTTGTGAACATTTACTATACAGTTGCAATCTGTTAAATTACTGGCTTGGATGCCTTAGTTCAGAGCAGTGCTCATTCACTCAACAAATGATTTTTTTCTTTTTATTTCAAAATATTCGGGATACGGCAGATAACTAGATAGGTAAAATAGGTGTGGTCTCGGTCCATAGAGAGCTTTGGTTTAGAGAAGGAAATGAAATATTTATTAATACAACTTTTCATACAATGTTCATAAATGTTCAGTGGTCGAAAAGACACAAATGAAAGGCTTTTAGGCTAGAACTAAGGAGAAACATACTCCTGCCAGAGAGAAATCAGAGGAGACGGAAATATTTAGTTGATTCATTATAACTAAGCAATTAGGTGATCATCTCTCCTCTTAATGAAGTAACAAGTAATTGGGCTGGAAGAATGGCTCAGCGGTTAAAGCGCTTGCCTAGCAAGCATTAAATCAAATGCTAAGTACCTGAGTTCGATTTCCCAGTACCACATAAGCCAGGTGTGGTGGCGCACACCTCTAATCCCAGCATTCGGGAGGCTGAGACCAGAAGATTGCTGTGAGTCCAAGGCCAGCTTTGACTGTAGAGTGAGAGCCTGTCTCAACAGAAAAAAAGAAGAAGAACAAAGTGACGAGACTTGAGTGGAGGTGATTAGGAACTTTAAGACTAAGTCCCCATTTCACGTGGGTGAATTGAGGGTGCAAATATGCCCATGTACTACATATTTCTGAGAGTACATACATTCCAGGTTTTCTAGAGAACACATGTATAGGCATAGCTACAGAAAGGAGCGAGACATTGGTAAATTATTAAGACTAGCTGGAACCTTGGGACTGCGGAGATGAATGAAGCCAGAGAAACAGGTAGAGCTCAAAACAGCATGGAAGGCCTTGTATGGTTATGGGCTTTAATCTTTATCTTCTCAGCAGAAGAGGACCATAGGATACAAAGTGTTTACGTTTATGTTTTACACCAATGACAGTAGAATCAAAACCAGGTTGTGACTGTAAAAATACATTATTTTAACAATCTATGTGCGAAATTAAATAGCCTTGGGCAAAAATAACTGTTTTGGATGAGAATATATAGGATTTGATAAGTCTATGAAAAGTGAAAGACTTTCAGTTTCTGATTTGGAAAACAAAATAGTACAAGTCACTGAAGAGACCATGAGAACTAGAGTTTTTAATTCGTTTTTCTGTGTTTCAGAGTCAAGGAATGAAGAAAAAATAATTCAGTTTTACTGATTATGAATTAAAATCATCCTCATTTTTTAAATTTAGTTATCTTGGTTAATTACTTAACATAATGATATTTTTAGACCCTTTAGCCCAAAAGCAACACATACTCTTAAGTCATCATTCTGTCTACAATAAATATCTCTTACAGGAAAGATATTTAGTAAATATTTAAAATTTAACTCAACTCTACATTAAATGAAAGCATTTTATTCTCTAAGAAAAGTTGAGTTTGTATTTGTAAATAACTAGTAGTCATAGTAATAATAATGGTAATAATTTGGTGAATATTAAATTTAAATACACTGTATATTGGGAATATTATAAATATATACCTTTTGGTGAAACAATGAATTTTACCATTCTGAGTTTATGAAATAGAATGTCTAGAAAATATTAGGTATCTGTGGCTTCTTTAAATGAAATGTGAAGATATTAAACTCTAGAATAGATTCTTTGTCCCTGACACCTGAAATAACCAACTGGATATGCTGACTCGAGTCCTTGCCTTTGATGATCCTTTTGGAAATACATTTTTCTAGCTTCTACTTTCTGTCAAATTGTTCCAAGAGACAATGATAGCTACCTCTGTAATTATCTGTAGCTGCTCTCTCAGCAAAGGCATGATCTTCAAGTGTCCCAATACACTATACTATAAGCATACTAAGACCTTTGAGGGCTGAATGCAAAAATATTAGTAAGTAGCTAGGTCAGCACAATGTTTCACAGAAAGCAAAAGTTATTGTTGTTTGCCCTATATTGGAAAATACAATAAAAGGTAAATATTTGTGTAGCCATAGTGTATGGGATTGTTCTGAGAATAAAATGTATATTTAAATCAAGTAAATATATAAAGTGTTTGTTATAGCTACCATGCAGTAATCATGTGTGGGGTATATAATAAAAGATAACAGAATAGTAACACAAATAGGGAGAAAATATATATATTTTTAAAAGCCTCAGAGTTATCATAGGTTCACTTTGTTTTGAATTTCTTCTCTTGTTTTGAAGGTTATTTTAGAAGGATGAAAAGGATGAAATGTCGTAGACGTCACATTGCATAGTTGCTAACAGAGCAGCCTGCAATACTGCTTTACCTAATGGCCTTCAACATTCTACTGGTATGGTAGTGCTGCACAATTCCTTAGAGATCTCACATAACAGTGAGGCCAGACTTTTAAAGACATGGAAGATTTCCAAGCTGAATAACAGATTTAATGTCAACGTAGTCTTCATGTATGTTTCTGGTCAGAAGTTTCTTAGAAGTGATAATATTCTCTCTCTCTCTCTCTCTCTCTCTCTCTCTCTCTCTCTCTCTCTCTTTCTCTCCATTTGTGTGTATTTGTGTGTGTGTGTGTGTGTGAATTTGCCAAATAAAGGAATTTAAGGTAAATTTAAGTGAAGCTCAGGTAAACTAAGAAAATTATTTAAGGTATTATCACAAACAACAGATATGAAATTAGCGACAAAGACTTTAAGATATTTGTTATATATTCAGATTTAAAGGAAAATACAATAAGAGAAATGGAATATATAAACCAAATCAGATGAAGCTTTTTGAGCCAAAACTTAGCCTATTTTGGGATAAAGAACTTACTGAATGGACTTAAATATAAAGTAAATAAAAAGTTGAAATTATGACTAACTTTATGCCATTGTTTCAGCAATGTAGAAATAATATGTAAATTATTACCTAAGTTGATCACCTCCTCCCAGAACAGTCTGAATAGATCCATATCTGCTAAAGAAATAGAATTACTGTTTTAAAATCTTTCTACTGACCCACAAGGAAACTCTTAATTTAGATGACTTCCTTGGTGAATTCTATTAAGTATATGAGGATATAGAAATAACACCACTTGCACATTGAATGTTACCAGCATTTCTTAACTATTCTGAGTCTAGTTTTATTTGGGTCAAAAGCACATAAAAACATTGTAAGAAAACTACAAGTCAGTATTTTTCATTAATGGAAATATAAATGATCAATAAAATATTAGTAAGTTAAATTCACAGTATATTTTTAAAAGATACCTTAGTTAATAGAATTAATATTAAAGATCAAAAGTGAAGAAATATATTAATGTACAGAGAGCCTTGGTATTATTAAAACATCTTTCTACCAGATCTGTGGATATAACGCAGTACCAGTAAAAATCCCAATAGGATGTTTTATAAAAAAGAGAAAAAATTACCTGTTTAAGGTAGCCCAATAGTGCCTTTGATCCTAGTACTCTGGGAGGCTGAGGCAGAAGACTCTCAAGTTCAAGCCCAGCCTAAGCAATTGAATGACTTAAAGTTTGTACTTTTTTACTTTGTTATTTTGAGACAAATCCTTTCTAAATTGCCCAGGCTGACCTTGAAAGGGAATAGAATAGCCAAAGCAGTCTTGAAAAGGAATAAAAATGTTACAAGATTTACACTATGTAATTTCAATATTTTTAGTAATCAAGATGATAATATGGTGTAACGGTAGGTGTGTAGCTCAAAGAAACTTCCAGACAGTGACCCATATGTCTGATCAATTGCTTTTCAACAGTTCTAAAATAAGTGAAGAAATGATAATCTTTTTATTTAACAAATAATGGTTGAACAACTGGTTATTCATACACAAAATAGGTTAAAGATCTAAACCTAAATATAGAAAATAAAACTGGAATTTGTAGGAGTAAGCAGAAAATGTGTATAAGTTTGCATAGACAGATTTCTGTGGGCACAAAAATGTAAAAGGGTAAGTTGCCAAATTAACTTAAAATTTAAAACTTTTGCTCTTTTAATAATCCTCCAAAAATAAAGTGAAAAGTCAAGTTACAACTGGAAGAAAATATTTGTGAACCTTATGTCTGATAAATGACTTGCATTCAGAATTTATGAAGAAAACTCGTTAAGAAGGAGAAGAACTAAATTTTAAAATAGGCAACAATTTTGAGCAGGTTTTGAAAGAAGATTGATGACTGAAATAAATTGATAAGATGTTCAGCGTGATTAATCTTCAGAGAACTGCCCACTAAAGCCTTAACTTGGCTACTTTTAAAGGATTGACTATTCCAGATATTGGTGAGATTATGAGGCTGATAGAATCCTTATTCATTGTTAATATAGATATCAAATGATAAAAAGTCACTTTGGAAAATAGTTTCCCAGTTTTTTAAGGAGATGAAAAACTCAGGTTTTTTTAAAAAAAGATTTCTTGCTGACGTGATTATTGTGTTGCTTTATTTGTAATTGCCAGAACTTGAAACAACTGAAATGTTTATCAGGATATAAACATAATAATAGGTGAACATATTGATATGTCCATACAGTAGAATTCTGCTCTGCAATAAAAAAGAGAGCGAACTACTTCTTCCCCAAAACATAGGTGAATCTCAGAAATACTCCATGAAAGAAGCAGAAAAAATGATGTATTGTGTGTGGTTCCACTTATATGGAGCCTTCATTCTATGTGATTTCACTTATGTGAGATCTCACAAAGTGAATGTGTTGTGATTGAAACCACATTACTCATTGCCTGGAGTGGGGAACTGACTGGAAATGTTCACAGGGTAACATTTTGGGATGACAAAATGTTCTGTATTTAATTTTTGCAGTGGTTACACAGGTGGTTTTACACTTGCCAAACTGTATCATAGTATATTCTTGCATGAGTACTTCTCATTATATATAAATTATATCTCAATAATTTCTCTAGGGCTTGGCCTTCTGTGACTTTTTTTCATCTCTCTTGCTCTTAAATTCAGATACTGCTTTTCTAAATTCACAGTGGCATTTGCTTTCCTCTCATTCTTACTTCTTTCATTAGTTACCTCATCTTCTAATGGGTGTAAACTTTTATTCTTCTTCGTGTACTACCCTCTAAAACCTTGTGCACTATACTCCTTTAATAGATGTTTGTTAGATGGGCAAAGATGGAATTATTAGCTAATGCTTCGATCACAGTGAAGTCTGAAAGAATGATAATCCCAGATATTAAGTCCAAGGCTAGTCATGTGTGATGTCACACTCCTTTGATCCCAGCACTTTGGAGACTGAGGCTATGTGGATTGTGAGTTCAAGGTCAGCCTGGGCAATTTAGAAAGAATTTGTCTCAAAATAACAAAGTAAAAAGGGCCAAGAATTCAGCTCAGTGGTAGAGTATTTGCCTAGCACACATGAGGCTCTGAGTTCAACCCCCAGTACTGCAAAAAGAAAATAAAAAGCTACAAAGTAGTTAAGAATTGATAATACATATCTTTAAGCAGTCTTCATTGTACACTTTAGGCAGTCTCATCTTATATTCTGTAGCATTGAGTTTTAGAAACATGGAGGATAAGTATGTGAGGGCCCTCTGAGAAGTTATATTAAAGGCAAGACATGTACTGGATGCAAAGGCCTGGAACATTTAGGTAGACTGGACAAAGTAATAATGTATTTGTTCAGCCATGAATGAAAATTGCAATCATTGAAACTTCCTACTGGAAGGTACCATGATGTCCTTTAATCCAACCCATTACTCAGAGACAGTAAGTAGTGGGCTGAACACCACACTCCACGCAATATAGAGACAAAATTAAGATGTAGGAGCCAAGTTTCTGTCAAGTTTCATACCCATAATCTAACAAAGTGGAGAACTGGCTGTTTGTAGAAGCTGTAATGAATTATCCTAGACAAGGCTTCTATTGAGTTGGGATTTGGAGCTTAAATCATGAATAAGAAAAAAAGCATAGACTATAGTCAGCTGTCTTTGCTAGGGTCAAGCTAAAATGAGAACTTTGGGAAAGGACCAAGAGTTGGCTTGTGCATCTTCAGGGATGTCTTTGCTTTCGTCTATAATTGGGAACTATTTTGGGCACTTGTTAGTGAATTTTCTGCACAAAGAACTTACCATAAATTTCTGAGGACTTGTTGGTATATAACTTAAAAGATTGTTGAATTTCATAGTAATGTTAAAACAATCTTAATGTATCCAAACCATTTTTATTATTTTATATATAAATTTATTGGAGGTTCAGGAGCAGTCACAGTTGCTATTTTGCATTTCATTGACTTTGCATATTATTCTAAAAACAATATTAAATTCACTTTATATTTCAAATGGTCATTTTGGATTTTAATGATGAAGGACTTATAAAAAGCAGCTTTGAAAGTTTTAGCAAAGGCTACTCTTTTTCTCTGGATCTTAAAGAATAAAAGTATGGATGGTAATGATGAAGGAATAGAAGCTGCAGCCTTTATTGTATTCTCTACAGTCAATATATGGATGTAGCATTCAAATTTTTCAAAGAAAATAATCATCAGTACGGCATCTCTGCTTTTCTATGGATTGGTCTTTTGTAAAGCAATCTCTTGGTTTTCTTGTAAAAGTGTTTTCTTTTAAAATGTGTTTCTAGACAATTCCTGGTAGGCGTGGGGAAATGTAGATTACTTCATGTCTCTTCAAAATTTCTTTCAAAGAAACAAGTCAAGCCTGATTTGTGTTTTTGAGATAGAGGAAAAGTAAGGTAGGAGGAAGGAGGAAATCTTAAATTTGCTTTGAGGGGAGAAAAAAAATCTTTCAGTCCTTTGATGACACCTTAATGTCTGCATTAGTCATAGGTTCCTTTCTCTTTGCTCATGGGAAACCAAAGGAATAGCCATTTGTAGGTTTGTAAAAGGACAGTAAAAAGAAAAGGAAATAGCTGATAAGGAAAATGTAGGGCTTTTTTTCCTCCTCTAGATTTTATAGTTGAATTTTTACGTGAGTAATAATCAGTGGTTTTTGGATATTTGGCCTCTTTATTTTACTTCTTTATTTTTCTTTTTTGTGTGTGTTTGTATTTTTTACAGAAATGGAGATTAAACTTGGGGGTGCTATACTACTGAGCTACATCCCCATTCCTTTTTAAATTTTATTTTATGACATATGTCCTCTGAGTTGCCCAGGATGGTCTCAAACTTGAAATGTTTCTCCCTCAACCTCCCAAAAAACTGAGATTACAGGTATTTCCCACTATGACCAACTTAAAGCCCAATTTTTTATAAATGTTACAGTAAAAGTCACCTTGTATGGAAAGCTAGTAAACACAGTTAACATTAATATTGGAAGGAAAAATTTCACTAACTTAGTTCTTAACTGGGACCTTTGAGTTAACCAACAGTGGACAAATGAACTGGAGAAAGAGGAGGTTCACATCGATAGGAGTACTTCAGTAATGAGTAATCACTGGAGAGTTTAAGAGGCTACTGCAGTAAAAGTTTATAGACCCATTTAACAAAACAAAAGAATGGAGGGAATCAAAGGACAGAGTTGCACTAAGGCTTTTTACACAGTTTTTTTGGAGTATACAGTACCCCCAAACACCTCAGCACCTCCTGGGTGAGTAGTTCAGTTTAGATACCTGCCTCTCATTAAACCTCTGCTCTAATCACATAAGGAAGTTTAGATAAGATTTGTTTTTACAACTGCTTTGGAATTTTACTTGCTTGTAGTTTGATGACTGTCCAGACCTTTTACATACCTCATTCAGTTCTTATAGAATTCTTTAAATAGACATGGCAAATGTTGTTCTCAGTTCACAGTAGGGAAAGTGAGGCTCAGAGAGGTTAAGTAGTTGTCCAAAGCCACGTAACTGATAAGAGAGCTAAATTAAAAGTTTAAGGTACTTAGTTTTTCTTGCTAAACTTAGGTCCAATTTGAGTCTAACAATTTGAATAGTCTTTTATCAGTATGTAAGTTCTTTAAAGGTACCAAAGTTAAGTAACATTTTTGTTTGTTTGTTTGTTTTATAGGAGATGATGATGTGAACTGGTTCATCAGTGACAAAGACATTGAGGTAAAATCAAATTGTTTCTGAAATTCTGAATAATGGATTAATGCTTTCTTTTGATTCAGTTTTCTTCTTCATTATGATAAATTTTGGGAAAATCCTACTTTTTAATTGCATTGACCCAAATGGCTTATTAGAGAAAGCTTGATTTCCGTGTGTAGGTAATTTAACTTTTCAGAGCTATACTTCAGCCTTGACTTTTGTCAGCTAATTAATAATCATAATGATTTAGTCTCCTTTCCCTTTCTATTTCTTCTCAACATTAATAAAATTCTCTTAGCCCATATGACCTAATACTACTAAAGATCAACACAGGAAATAACTGCTTCTTCAGTATAAGGAAATGGTTAGTCCATATTTAGAATGTGGCAAGTATTTGTCAGTTATTAGCCTTATGCAGCAAATGCTAAAAAAGAGAATAATTTTAGAACTTGGTAGAAGAATTTATCTCCAAACTAGACTGAAGATAAATAGCTCACTTAAGCAATTCAGCAACAGAAGAAAAAGATTAAATGTTTTCAAAGATGAAATTCTACCAAACAAGAAAGAAGGATGGGATTTGTGTGTTACTTTTTGGGTATTCCATATGATATGCTTTGCTAATAATTCCCTTACACGTACTAGAATTTGACTAGAATATGAGACAGCTAGAATTGGATCACTGTGTAGCAGAATGAATCTTAAAAGAATTTCAGTGGAAGGAAATTATCTCTTTGCCTTTTAGAAATTATAATGCAGTGTGGTAGGTGAGTAATAGTACATCTGTACTGTTCAAAAGAAGGGATATATTTGGTAGCTCTGTGATTCTTTATCTTTATGAAAGACAAATCCATAAAACTACCATTCTCTAACTGAAAACTGAAGTAGATCTGTAATTCAGAAACAAATGGTATACATTTACATAGAGGCATCAGCAACAACTTTGGCTCTGAATGCCACCAGAATGTCTAAATGACATTATTATCAGTAACACTGTAAGACTTGAATCATAAATAGAAAAAAGGGATGAAAGGAAAGGAGTCATGTGGAAAAGTGGAAAAGAATATGCAGGCAAAAATGAGTAGTGCTGTCTTACATCATTTATGCCCCCCTACCTTTTTAAGAAGAGAGATCATGAAGTTCTTTGTAGATGAGTTTAAACAAATGTGAGCCTTGATTCTCTTCGCTTGTCTAAGTAATGGACTGACTTAAAGTTTTAATGTTTTATAACTCTGCATAGTTATCTTTAAAAAGAAGAATAAATGGTTTTTATTAAACAGAGTGAAATATTTTTTAATTGTTGATTTTTTCCCCCCTTTAGGCCCAGATAGGTAATAACAGATCATCTGGAAGATGGACCCGCCGATACTATTCAGCCAACAAAAATGTTACCTGTAGAAATTGTGACAAATGTGGCCATTTGTCAAAAAACTGCCCCTTACCACAAGTATGTGAAACTCAAGAGTGCTTCCTTCTACCTTGTTAAAATCAAAATCTAAGGATTAGAACTCTACAACCTTCAAATTCAAAATTTTTTGTAAATATATGATAAATTTTGTGTATCTCACAGCTTTGAATAAGGGAAATAACAAAAAGTTAAGCATCAAAAAAAACTTGTTATTAATTTCAGCTTCCCATTACTAGTTGTATGACCTTTGGCAAAGCCTTTAACTCTGCCTGAGTTTTTTTGTAAAGTAGTAAGACTGAATATGATGATTCCTGAGACCTCTTACACTTCTAAAACTTCTGTGTTGGGAGACAGTCTGTTTCATTGTGGGATAGTTTTTGTTGTTAGAGACTTATAATTTTGGTCATTTATAAGTATTTTATGTAAATTGTTAAGCGAGCATGTTAGCCTTTGGAGCAACACAGAACTAATAATACTCTTCGATGTGCTCTGACCCATAGTTAAGCTCTAAATATTCATTCCTTTTCCTCTTTCTCTGTCTAATGATTGTCTTTTGAACAATTGAGCCATTCCTCATGTTGCCTCTTTGTTTTTGCTTTTCTGAACAGAATGGCTTATTTTGACCTGTTCCTCCTTTGACTAACTTCCATATTTGCTCATCAAAGTAGATACTTTCTGCTTTGTGAATATTACTGTAATGTGAGATGTAGAAATAAAGATAACTCACCGATAATGCATGTAGACTAAGATTCTGTGGGTAACCAGGTCACACATATAAGTTATGAAACTGTCTTAAAACTCTTAAGTTCAGATTTTTTGTTTGATTTTACAGTTATGCTCAAGTTTGGACCTTCATTCCCAAATTAGAATGACCTTTTGTGAAATTATATAGAAAAAGAAGTATTAATGATCTACAATTTGAGACTGAAATGTTTGCTAAAGAGATATTTTGTTTGTCTGCCACATAGAAAGTCCGCCCCTGCTGCCTCTGCTCCGAGAGAGGACACCTCCAGTATGCCTGTCCAGCCCGCTTTTGCTTAGACTGTTTTTTGCCTATGTCTTCTACTCACAGATGTCTTGAAAGATCTTCCTGGAGAAAACGATGTGACCGATGTGATATGATAGGCCACTATGCTGATGTGAGTATCCTACATATAACTTAACTTGTCAGGCTTGGGGAGCATTGAGCCACTTTTTAACGATCAGCCAGTCTACCTAAAAGAATGTTTGATCTATAGTGTATAAAATGATAGTCATGTCCCTTTGGCCACTAAGCATGTAAAACGAAGCTCTGAATCTCAGAATCTTACTGAATAGTTCATTATCAAGATGCAGAATCAACAAATACTTGAAATTCATTCAAGCCCTTTCACCTGATTTACTTGCCAAATAATGGTTGATACTAAAGAGGTATATAATGAATGATTGACAAAAGCATGAATATGCATGCATATTTACATGAAAATATATGCTCACTTAGCAGTTATACCTAAGGATTCCTGTGAAGCCTGGTTTGATGTTGCTTGTTGATGATTTTTGCTGACTTGATACTTAGGCAAGAAGGACAATCCATCTAGTACTTTGAATGTATTTTGTCTTATTAGATCTTTTTAGATTTTTTAAAGCAAAAGTAATTTAGAAAACATTTCAGTTACTTGCAGAACATGAGAAATGTTATATATTAAATGTTGTTTATATCCTATTATAAATTGTCTGCACTAAGGGGGGACAGTTCTAGTGACAATTTCAGAAACCAGAAGGACTTTTATATTAAGTAGATACTGTTTTGATGTGAGATATATAGTTTTCTACTTCAAAGTTACTCTCATCTTCTGATGGATACCTCATTAAAAATCTGTCATTGTACCTCTTAATTGTATCCATTATTGCATAGTAACATATGTTTGTTTTGTACTGATACCTACATGCCAGTCCTAATTGGTATAAGGGATATTTATGGAAGGATTAGCTCTTGTTTTCTTTTTTAAAGCATTTGTATCTTTTCTAAAAATTTATAAAAATCTTTTTTCATTTTATGTGTACATCAAAAAGACATCATAGAATAGCATCAACATTTTTTTGATTTTGTCTATATTGAGTTATATCATCTTTTGCTCAAAAATTAATGTGCCTTTCAGTTGGAATAAATTTCAGATTAAAACATTAAACTATGAATATATCAAATATATCAAATATGTGCTTCTCCTATAAATAATATAAAATTTTTATTATAATTCTGCCAATAAATTTATATTTAGATTACCATTTTTTAAAACCAACATTGTTACAATAATCACCTATATATGTATGTATATGTTTGTGTGTGTATCTACATATGTAGTATGTTTTAGTCTATTCCAAGGGATACAAGATGGTATCTTAGTGCCTTCCTCTTATCTTTTCTCAGTCTTTTTAAGACATTACTGGCCAGAAATAAAACTGATTGAAATATATTATTGAGCTAAATTACTGAACCAAGATTTATATTTAAAGACTTTTTGAATTTAAATATTTTGCTTTGAGTAATAGTGATTAGTTCTATCTTTATTCAAAACCATGTCCAATATTCCACCAATTCGTCTTTTCCATTTCTATATTTGTTCACTTATCAAAAACTTATTGTTGCTTACTACATTCCAGGTATATTTCAAGTACAAGAAAGGATGTAAGGGCATTCTGGCTGTGACGTCTGTCACACCATTGACTGTCAGGGCTGACTGAACTGATCTGGCTGGCCAGGTAGTTGCCCTCATTTTCCCTCACTACTCCAGATGTGTCCTTCCTTGTTAATGGTTTGGGTCTGGAATGTCCCCAACAAGCCTCATGTGTTCAGAAAGTCATTCAATCATGGTTAAATCCATTGATTTCCTGTGCTGTTGAAAGGTAGGGCCTGGTCAGAGGGGGTGCATCACTGAAGGTGTAGCCTGGAAGGATATATTGTTCCCCTGGCTTCTCCCCAACTGTATTCCTTCCTCTTGCCATGCTGTGAGCAGCTATTCTCTGCCAAACCCTTCCACCATGCCACTGTTGCCAGCAGACCATGAGTAGACTCAGACCTCTGATATGTGAGCTGAAATACACCTTTCCTCCCTTCAGCTGTAAGTGTTGGGCCTTTTATTCCAGCAACAAGAAAGTGACCAAAACATTTGTGAAGCTGCACCCTCAGTCAGAGATGACCTTCCCCAGCTGAGGGGGACTGTTCTTAGGTTAAGGGTATATAAATAGCTGTGCTTCCCTGCTAGAACTTCCCAAACAAGCTCTCAAGGTCTAAGTACTAGGAAAATAAGATAAATAAGACCTGGTCCTGCCCCGAAGGGGCTGAGAATATACAATAGGAAGGGTGATCATGTTAGGAACAATGTAAAAAATGGTATGATGAAGGTATGACATGGTGGTGATAATGAAATAAGAGAACATAAGAAGACTAAACTTAATGACTTACTGACAGTATTTTAGTAGTTCTCTGTTCTTGGCCTATTAACTGCCAGATTTCATATGGAAAAATCTAATCTGTAATTTTTGTAGTGAAATATACTGTCATATTCTATAGCCTCGAAGGACAAAGTCAAGAGAAGATAAGGCCTTTTACAGCTCAAATAACCATGAATAAGCAAGTAAAAATTAAAATGTAGTAATATTCTTCTCCCCAGGTGCTTTTAAGTTTCTTCCTTTGCAGGGTACTACAAAATAATTGGAATGTACAAAATCATAATGCTAAAGAATGAAGGGAATAATTTTGAAAATAAAAAATTATCTCTGACAAGCTGAAATACCAGATTTGTGTCATTATACTAGATTCATAGGCATCGTCAGGTAAATGTATAGATCTTCTGGCCAGCTAAGCATTGCATCTACCTTTGGTAATAAAGAATAAAAATGTTGGAACATTGGAGCTAGGATTGATGGTTCTTTTAATGAAAAATAATTATTGAATAAGCCTGTAGTTATTTCCCTGAGAGTCCAGAATATCTCTCTGAAAGTTAAGTATTTTCCTATGCTTAGATGTCTCTGCCTTTTAGATGGATGTGCATAAAATTTATGATAATGTTAGTGAAAGTTACCTATGTAGTTAGTGTTAAGAGAGTAAATCCCAAAATCAAGAGTGAATAATCACTGGAACAGTTTCCAAATCACTTAATAAATGACTATCTGAAACTCCTTGTGGTTACAGATGTATGTAACTTTATGTAAATAAGTTCTACATTTGTAGCTAAAGGTGTGTAACTTAGCACATTTAAAATTTGACAGAAAAACCAGGTCTTATTTTGAAATTCTACCAAATGGTTTCTTTTTTCTTCATCTCTAACACAAAGAATTCCCCTAGTTTCTCCAACTTTCCCTACTGTGTATACCTCATTGCCTCATATGAGTCACTAGCAGTTGACCTGGTAGCAGGCATTTTTTTCTTTATAAAACCTGTAGAAATAAATTTGCCCAGGATAGTTTCCTTTCTTCAGACCTTTAACACTGAAGGAAAAGGATTGTTTCAAACTCTATACTTCGTGTGTGCGTGCGTGTGTGCGTGTGTGTGTGTGTGTGTGTGTGTGTGTGTGTGTGTGTGTGTGT